>ML835787.1:13735-27790 GCA_009831015.1 Picea engelmannii | reverse complement strand
GACCGTTGACATCGCGGATCGGGATTCGGAGGTTTCTTGTTGCACGGGAGGTGCGCACAAGGTTCGCGAGTCCGCGAGACCCGACTTCCCGAGTTCCGAAAGGGAAGATTCCCGAGAAGACTGTGGGTGATAGAACTCCCGGGCAGGAGTTGGAAGAGCATCGACTCTTCGGGCCGTGGAGTAAGAAGGTCCTGGTAGAGCGACCCACTGCTGAGAGTGCGGTTGCCGTCAAGAACGCAACTCCACACATGGCTCTCCAAAGCTACTTCCAATATGCCATAGAGTGCACAGAGCCACGAGTCTTCAACTGGTCGGATGTCGTTCTCCGCAGTATGAAGAGGAAATTGAAAAAATGCAGGAGGGGTGACTTGAAGTAGTTTGGGTACAGATCTTTGATGTCCTTCTTTCTCAAGAGGGTCCCGTTGCTGAGATTACAGGTTGATTGGGGTTTACCGGCCCCACAGGATCTGAGGATGTTGAGGTGGTGCAACCTCATGGCCCGACATATAGTTGGGCCTATCATCAAGTACAATGATTCATTTTTCAATTGGTTACAACCATAGATGTTGATGGTTGATGACTACACATACATCGGTTTGGACTTCCGAGGGGATCCGTATTTGGCCCTACCTGAGGATGCTCAGTGGGGTGACATAGGTAAGAAGTACACATTTTGTTCTTTTAAATGTTTTTGTAATTTTTATCATATAAAATGTTTTTATGTTTGTCCAGGAACATCTCCTATTCAGCAGCGAGGAGAGGCGGCTCTAGTGGTGCAATGGGATGCCGAAGACTATGAGGTAGTGGAGCAAAACTTGGAGGGTTTGACTGTTGACATTCCAGATATGGCTATTGGGGAGATCCCTAGGCGTTATCAGTGCCACACTGTGGGCGTGTCAAAGTCTATTAGCCAACTGCTTCGTAGGGTGGCCCGGGAAGTTGTGTGTTATCGCAAGCGTCACCCATGACGTTATTTTGTAGAAGCTATGAGCTTCACATTTTGAGATTTTGGTCCTTGGACAGAAAATTTTTGTAAAAAATTTTGATCGTTATATACATATATACGGCTTCTACCGACTTATCTTGTGTTGTGTGATACATGTGATGTGATTGGTTTGTAAATGGCCCAAATGTCTATCTAATACATAGTTAGCTAATGCATCAGTTAATGTATTTAGACATCTAGGAATGTGATGATACTCAATATAATCAAAAAAATGTTCCAAGAGGTGAATTCATAAATATACCTATAATAAAGTAGGACTTCGTATAGCATAGATATTACTTAGCTGTAGTACTACTAGCTGTGAATCAAGTCGTACAACCAAGTGGCGGATACCGAGCGAAATAGCATCAATCAACAATTCGATAACGGTGCTATACTATGCAATATTGTTTGTCGCATGATCGAGACACACACCTCATAGAGTGATAAGTTCATTTGTAGGGGCGTAAATTGACCAAGCAGCAGAAGAAAGGTTCTGAGTACTATGGCTAGCGCCATCAGTGAAGCCAATGTGGGGTAGCGAAGACTCCGACATCTGGAAACCAAACACAACGTAACATAAGCGATCAAGGACAGAGACCAGATAATGAAAAAGCATACTACAGTAACACACAAGAAGTATGATACAATAAAATACATGTACTCATGCACAGGTGATCTTAGGCATAGTACTTCTTTAAGTACAACCCATTTCTGGGTTCGCTCAAAGGGATAATGTCATAGTCCACTAACTCATAAGCTCCTTTCTCGAAAACTCATCTAACGATATAAGGACCTCACCACATAGCTTCGAACTTTCCTACTCCTAGAATATCTTGATCTTGTTCATAAAGGAGAACCAGATCACCTTCGGAGAAAATGCAAGGCTTGACATGTTTGTCGTATTCGGATTTGATGCGTTTATTGATGACGACGCACACCCGGTGACCCTGCCTCGACAGGTCCTGCACCTGACCTCCCAGTCTAAGGATAGTTCTCCTCGAATTTTTCGAGCTGAATTATCTCTCTTGATTCCCTGCTGGAATCTTAGAATTTCGATCCACAAGTCCTTCTTCTGTCACGACCTCTCTGCACATCTGTGACTTTTTCCCCAACAAGAAATTATATTTCAGGTTTCGGGACTTTCTGTTTCCCGATGTCAAGAGTCCTTGTGATGCAAGAGCATCTCTCCACGTCAGTGCATGCATTCAAGGCTAAAGAGAGGCGCAACCCTCGTCTTCCATTTTGAATTTGAATGTAATTTAATGTTTAGGCTAGTGAGCCATGAAGCCGTGCTTTGCACAAGAGTAGGGTAGATAGGTTTTTAATGTTTGTAAGGCTGAGATCTAGATCCGATTTTTGGACTAGACAGCCTATTTAATGTAATTGAATATGGTAGGTGAGGTTGGAGGGAAGCTCTCTAAGAGCCCCCTCATGTAAAAATATCTTTCATTGTAATTGTATCTCATGGGAGAGAGTCTACGGGTAGAGAGTAGAGAGAAGGAGATAATATTTTGATATAGTTCATGCTCAGAGACACCTTGTAAAAACAGACATTTTCCATTTAATACAAACAACAGTTTTTCCTGCATAATTCCTATGTTGAATGAATGTCTGTGTGTGTTCCATTTATGTTGTAGATGTATGTTAGACATTTGCAGGGATTTTTTTGATTTCAGGCTAGAGAGAGGTTCTTTGTGGTTTCATGCCAAGAGGGCATGACAGGGTACTGTGAACTTTGAATACCAGTGCCTAGATGCACTTTTGAACTCTGCGGAGTCAGACAAAGACGTTCCAGGTGGGCATAGAAGCTGAAATCAACAATTCAAAGGAAGACCTTTGAGGTTGCTAAAAACCTCAGGAGGAAAGGATGTGGAGAAACACAGTTGCAGACAGAAGCTCTGAGGAGTTCTATAAATCTCTGCCAGATGGGAATTGAGCCAGTGCAAGGAGTGCACAGAAGAAGAACTCTGCTGTGATTTCATTAGAAGCAAGAATCATCAGATAATTCTTGATACTTTTCCAGGAGGGAATTGAGTAAGTGCTAGAGCGCACAGAAGGAACTCTTTGAGTTCAGAGATTGAAGAAGATTTCATAGAAGGATCTTTGCAAGGTTGTTGAACACCCTGAAAGACTCAGCAATAGGTTGCTTGAGCAGACAGAGTGCCAAGAGGGCATCTGAATTCTCCATCTGAGGGAGAAAGTAAAAAGGACGAGTTTCCTTGGAGGTCGAAGCTACAAGAAATCTCAGGACGGATAACACCTTATGTGCGCAGAGGCTCTGCAAGAAGCGCAGGAGCTAAAGAGTCCTTTGAGGATTCGAAGAGAGAAGCTCAGGAGGAACGAAATCATTGTGAATGCAAGTGAGACTTAAGACTAAGAGATCGTTGAATCAAGGTAAATTTCGAGGCCTTTAGCCATGGATAAATCTTTCAAATAGCGGAAGGAAACACATGCTCAAGAGGGAGAGTACAGCTACCATTGGATCAGATCAGAGAAGAGATCTGAGCCATCAAATTTCCCACGTCCAGGGAGCAGCGGAGGAGTGCACAGAGAAGGGATGGATCTAAACTGTCATATCTTAGCCATAGGACCTGACAGCCTTTAAATCTGTCAAGAGTTGCGAGGGAGTTAAGCCCTCATACAGTAGGGCGGAGACAAAAGTCCCGAAAGGACTTCATATCGAGATATCGGCATTCGGGAGTTCGGGAGTCTGGAGGAAGAGAGTTTGGGCATTCAACATCCGAAGTCCTAAAAATAGCGAGAAAATATGATCCATCTGATTGAAAGGACACGTGTCACGAGATCCTCTCTATAGGAGATTCAGACATCGGAGGTTAGAAGGGAAAGTTCTTCAACTTCATGAGTGGCGAAGCTGCGAAGAGGATCAGGACCGTCCATCTGAGAGTGGAAAGGTGGCGTGCTCACCAACACAGAGGTCAGACCTTCATTGACCATTTCAGGGTTTCGTGAATCAGAGGTCCGAGAGCACAGCATCTGGATTCGCGAAGTCGCGAAGTCCAAAATTCCAAAAAGGTAGGAAGTTCTATCGTGGGACCCGCGTAGACAACGTGACGAAATTTCACTGTTTCTGCATATCGAAGGGTAAGAGGTCGAGACTCTTGTCCCGAAAGTTCTGAAGTCGTGAGTAGTGAAACCGCGAGAAAATCACATCCATCCATTAGGAGGAGGACAGGTGGTAGAGATCTAGGGATCTCATGAACTCGGGGGTTCACCGGGTGAGAGCCCAAAGATTGGGTTCTCCAAATTCACGAGAGGAAAAATCACGAGGAGCGAGTATAGTTGTCAGATCCAGGTCACGGGAGGACCGTTGGATCAAGAACCCCATTGCATTTCGCGTGTTTGGGGGTTCGGAGGTCGAGAGGAGTTACTCTCAATTACAAAGGTTGTGAAGTGCCGAGAGCTGAGGCACGGAGGAAACACATGGCAGAACTTCAAGGTGGGCTCAGGGAAATAGGCAGGCGGACACATGTCACATATAGGGAAGAGTCAACCCCCCGTTGACCTCTCGCATCTCGGGGGTTCATGAGATAAGGGAACGAAAGCTTGACCCTTCAACTCTCGAAGTGGTGAGTAGCGAGAATGAGAGGAGGAAATTCAACATCACCTCTCGGGGGTTTGGGAAAGAATGGTGCCAAGGTTGGGCCTTCAAACTCGCGAAGGCACGAGAGGCAAGAAGTGCTAGTGCTTAGCCTAGCCGACAGTTGCGCAAGGAGGGTGCTGACGGAAGAAAGGGCTATACCCATTTCATGATCTCAGGTATCATGGATTTGGAGAGGAAGAGTCAGGATCCACGACTCACGAAATCGTGAGATTGCAAGCTGTGAAAAAAAGGACCTGTGGATCGATTAAATTGGAGATTCCAACAGGAATCTGAAGGAGCCGATCCAACTCAAAGGATAATCTAAATGATCCTATGAGCGGATCTCGATCCTGAGGGCCGATAGGTCTACGTCACCTTGACTCCTTGACCTTTCGATCTCCGAAATGTCGAAATGCCGAAACGGCTTTAATCAATGATTAGCCCCCCTGGGCTATGCCTTGGTCCATGTGACCATTTCCCATACGACCGCAGTCCTATGTCCTTTGGGACTTATCAATATGAGAGCCCGACCTCCTAGCCTTTGAACTCCCGAAATGTCGACTCCCGAAAAGCTGATACCCGAAATGTCGAAATGTTATTCTTCCCGGGTCTTCTCCTTTCGTGATTCCAGGTTTCCAAACACCAAAATGCGTGGACGCCTTGTCCTTGGAACTCTCGAAGTTTCAATGGCTGAAATGTTGAAACCCCTCTGATCTCTTCCATGTGTCCTACTCAACCGGATGATCGTGATCCTTTCGGGGTTTATCAATGCGAGAGCCCGACCTCTTGTCAACGGGACTCCCGATTTCTGAAATCTCTCATGTGCTCCCTCCTAAGCATGTTCTTTCTTTCGATACTTGGAAGATTTTCCAAGTGTTAAAGGCCTCAACCTTTGCCTTTCTTTTTCAAGCTCTTCAGCTTTGAGTCTCGAACACGTTCTCAACGATGTTGTTCCTCCTAAGCTTTCGTTCTCGAATCCTCAAAGGATTCCTCGACTTCTGCACTTCTGCAGAACCTCTGCACACAAAAAGTGCTATTCGTCCTAAGCTTCCTCATGAACTTAGATCTCTAAGGAACTTGATCCTTTTTTCTTTCTCTTCTCCTTCAGATAGAGAATTTTTTATGCCCTCTTGGAAATATTTCGCTCAAGCAACCTATTGTTGAGTCTTTCAGGGTGTTCAACAACCCTGTGAAGATCCTTCTCCTTGGACTCTTCTTCAAATCTAGGACTCAAAGAGTTCTTCCTATGCTCTCTAGCACCTACTCAATTCCCTCCTGGAAGAGTGTCTATAATCTTCAGTGATTCTGACTTCTATTGAACTCACATCAGAATTCTTCTTCAATGCAACCTATGCATATGCTCAATGCCCACTTGGCAGAGCTCTACAGAACTCCTCAGAGATTCTATCTGCAACTGTGTCTCTCATACATAGCCTTACCTCCAAGGTATTCAGCAACCTTGAGGTCTTCCTTTGAGCCAATGATTTCAACTACTGTGCCCTCCTGGCACGCCTTTGTCTAAATCCATAGAGTTCATAAATGCACCCTCTATGCACAGCTATCAGAACCCGCAGCGTTCTGTCACACCCTCCTGGTGTGAAGCCTCAAAGACCTCTAACCCTAAAATCAAACAACCCCTACAAATGCATACCTAACATACATATACAGCATATAAGGAACACACATAGACATTCATTCAACACAGAAATACTTGCAGGAAAAATTGCTTCTATTTGTATTAATAAAATGCCTCTTTACAAAGGTGTTCTAAGTGCGGACTGTAACAAAGTCTCAACTCTTCTCTACTCTCTTTTTCTCTCTCTCTGTGATTTTTTATTCTCTCCCCATACAAAGAAGGTCTCTCGATCTTTTACATGAGGGGGCTCTTTGAGCTCTTCCCTCCAAACTCACCTACCCTATTCAATTACATTGAATGGGCTATCTAGTCCAGAATTGGATCTAGATCTAAGCCTTACAAACATTCAAGTCTATCTACTCTAATGCCTCCACAAAGGCATGGCTCCATGGCTCAACAGCCTACAACATTAATTACATTCAAATTTCAAATTTTGAAAATGAGAGTTGCGCCTCTCTTCATTGAATGCGTGCATTGACGTGGGTTGGCTGGCTGGTTGGCTGGCTGACATGGAGAGATGCTCCTGCATCATTTCCTCTGGGCTTATAACCAGGGCGGCATCGCGACGAGTTTCATCTAATTGCATGAGATACAACAGACGTTCTTCTTCGACAGAAGTGTTTGGGAGTAGTTCGACGGCTAGTTTTAGGGAGGCTATCTCACATTCAATCGGAAAGATGGCTTCTAGACCATAGACTAACCGGAATGGTGTAAACCTGGTAGCAGACTTAACGAATGTTCGGTAAGCCAACAATGCTGAAAAAAACATCGTGTGCCAACTCGTTTTGTGAATCCCTATCATTCGTCGAAGCATGGTAATGAGGACTTTGTTAATTGCTTCAACTTGGTTGTTGGCTAGTGGGTAATAGGGTGTTGAGTTTTCATGGCGAAGACCCAACTTTTCAGTGAGTTTGGACATCATGAATTTTCTAAAGTGACTACCGTGATCAGTGACGATATCCTGAGGAACACCAAAACGAGCTATGATGTGATTGAATATGAATAATGTTGCGATCTTTTCGGTGTTGTCAAATGTCGGCATCGCCTCAGCCCATTTCGTAAAATAGTCTACGGCTACAATAATGTATCCATGCCCCCCGGCTGAGTGAGGGTGACATGTCATGAAATCGATACCCCATTTCTCAAAAGGACCAATGGAGACCACAGGGTGAAGAGGAGCAAGATGTGACCGTATTTTATGGTTGTAGGTCTGACAAGTGTGGCATTTTTGGATGGAAATTATACAATCGTTAAATAAAGAAGGCCAAAAATACCCTGCTCGCAAGATCTTCTGGGTAGTAGAATACCCAGACACATGACCACCACAGGCTCCAGAATGGCAGTCATTTAGGGCTTTCTTGGCTTCGTCAAATGTGAGGCAGCGTCAAAAAAATGAGTCAATTCCATGACGATAAAGAGTATCACCGAGGATAATATACTGACGGGATTGGTAGTGTATTCGACAGCGGTCAATACTAGAAAAATTGGGCTGGAAAGTCTAGGTTTGGAGATATACGATGATATCTCCGTACCAAAGATCATCGAAACTAATCAGGAAAAGGGATTCATCAGGTAATGAATCGGCTGCTACATTTTCCGTCTCGGAGTAGGAAAAGTCGCATATCAACTCGGCAAACATTAAGGATTTCTTGGACTTAGAGCATTTGAATTCTAAGTCAAACTCCTAGAGTATCACGATCCATTTGGAGTATTTTCCCCCTATCAGTTGACATGTGAGAATGTGTTGCATAGGGTTGCAGTTAGAAATTACCGTAGTCTTGCGAGAGAGGATATAATGCCGGAAACGTTGAATTTCTTGGACGACTACCAAGGCCAGTTTTCAACATGTAAATACTTGGTTTTGGTAGGCGTAAGACTTTGACTCAAGTAATAGATGACATGTTCGTCATGAGAATCATCCTCCTGGATGAGAACCATAGCGATGGTGTAATCCGAGGCTGCAAGGTAGAGGAAATAATCGCGACTGTAATCAGGTGGGAAGAGAGGCAGGGTACGTTTCAGGGACAGTTTCAAAGCTTCAAAAGATTTGTTGGCAGTGGTATCCCATACGAACTTAGACCCCTTTTTGAGTAGTCACGAAAATCAAAGATTTAGCTCGGCATAGTTCAGGATGAAACGACGAAGAAAGTTTGCTTTCCCTTGCAAACTTTGTAACTGGCGAAGTGAAGAAGGAGGAGGGAGATTGAGAATTGCCTCGACCTTCAAAGGATCTACCCTGGTCCCTTGACATGAAACAATAAAGCCTAGAAGTCAGTCAGATTCTACACAGAAAACACATTTGTGAGGATTCAAGTGTATATGGTAAAATCGACATCGAAGGAAAATGGCTCGGAGGTGTATTGGATGATCTTGCTTCGCGCATGGAATGAGCAGGTAAGTTGTCTAGATATGGCGGCACGATGTGCTTGATATCATGGAAGGCGTAAGACATAGCACGTTGAAATGTTGCGCCAGCGTTTTTTAGACCGAAAGGAAGTTTTCGATAGGCAAAAGTGCCCCAAGGACAAATAAAAGCAGCTTTGTGTTGGTCCGCGGGAACAATATTGATTTGATTATATCCGTAGAAACCATCCATTAGAGAGAAGATTTCACTTCCGGCACAATCGTCGATGATCTGGTCGACGAAGGGGGTAGAAAAGTTGTCTTTAGGACATGCTTTGTTAATATCCCTATAATCAACGCACACGCGGATTTTTCCTTGTTTCTTGTTGATCGGGACAAGATTGGAAACCCAGTCAGTGAGAGCCACCAAGTAAATAAAGTCAACTTTGAGAAGTTTCTTGACTTCAAGCTTGATAGCGACCTCTTTACGTGGGTGGACTGGACGAAGGCATTGCCAGATGGGTTTAGCATCTGGGTATGACCTAATCCCATGTATAACAATGTCGGGGTCAATACCCGACATTTCTTCATAGCTCCAGGTGAAGACATCGCGGAATTCTTTGAAAAGTGACTTGTAGGTGACAATTTTGTCAGGGGAACATGAAGCTTCGATATGCACATTTTCGACAATTCCAAGTTTTATGGATATGTCGAGGGGGATGGTGGGTGAGATATTACTCAAGTTCCCTTCATAAAACACATCGTGTGTAGACTCGGGAACGGTAGAAATGACGACAACGGTCGACTGGGTCGAGATCCGTTGGTAGCTCTCGATGGTGTGTTGTTCCAGGAAGAGGATGGAATGATGATGTCCATCGTCCCAGGGGGTATCTTCCATAATAGACATAATCATCTCGTCCATGGGAAAAATGACGCAGAAAGGATCTGGAGATAAATCACCAAGAGAGGGGGTAGAAGGGGTTGCAGATTGAATGGCCTGATAGGAAGATTTGACCGGAATCAAAGGCATTTCGTCGTCGTAACGAAGATGATCGTCGGGGTTGGGTACCATCCATGGGTCCTGAGATGTAGGGGTTCCATGAATAGAGGTGGAGATCATGTTGATCGAGGTGACATATGGATGTGGAGCATTGGGTGGTGGGATGGGGAAGGTACCCATTAATGAGGAATCTTTAAGAAGACCCACACCGACGTTCTCATATCCGGGGGGGGTTTGGAAATGAACGGTATGTTGTCGGTACATGCATCCGAGTTAAAGAAGGCTAATTGGTCGATGATAATTACCTTTCCTTGATGAGGGAAATGCATGACACGGAAAAGAGTCGACACAACTGCGTGCATGGAATCAATCCAGCTACGACCAAGTAGAAGGTTGTAATCGAGAGGAGCGTCAAAGACTTCCACTTCAACTTGGACTGTTTTGCCTTCTAACGTAATCGGAAACGAAGGGAGGACACCATAAGGCTTAAAACCAGAGCCATTAAAGGCTTTGAGTGTGTTGTGGGATTCAGTCAAAGGAGTAGAGCCGATGGCTTTCTAGCAGGTAATAGACATGACACACATTGAGGCACCCTCGTCGATAACTATTCTACAAATGTTTTTTTCGAAGACAATAACTTGTATTTGGAATGCGAGTTGAGGGGGTAACCTAGGAATGTGATCTTCCAAGTCAAAAATTATTAAATTCGTATCCGTAGGGTCGATTCCACTGATATCTTTCAACAGTGCCTTCCGTTGTATAGGGAAACTTTGAAGGACTTCGAGGGCTGACATTGTGGATGGTGCTTGGGCTAGATCTTCAACAATATTGTAGTTATGGGCAGCATGGGCATGAGGATTGAAAGCCGATTTTCGAACGATGCCCTTTGGAGGAGGGCGAAGAACTGTGTCGAGGCTTGGTCATTCAAGATGAAGAGGACCATTGGTAGGTGGAGTCGTGGGAGATGGTTGGACCAACGAAGGAGGTATAGCATCAACCTTCTCTTTGGAAGAAGAATAATCTTTGGCTCGAGTGGTAAGTGTGATATCATTTTGCTTTGAATCTCCTGTACACATTAAGACATAGGATGTATTGGAGGGGGAAGGTTGGTCATGAATGACTAATTGGGGTTGTTGTTGAGAAGGGAAGGGTTGTGACAATACGGTCGAAGTGGGTGGTTTCATGGTCCCTTGAAGGAACTTAGTAACCTCGGCTTGTCGTGGACAATCCTTAGTGTAGTGATCATCACCACAGATAAGACAAGGGTATCGGGGTTTGTTCTTATCCCTATCGTCAACAGGTGGTGTTTTGGTTCTTTCTGCTTGCGAATTATTTTTGTCCTCCTTATTCTTACCCTTTCCTTTTATGGATTTGTTTTTACCGGCGGGGGTAGATTGAACAGCATTAACCTCAGAAGTCTTGCCGGTGGGAGGGGTAGGAGACAGAGAATTTTGAACATTAGAAGAAATGGGTTTGGGGTTGTTGCTAGAGGTTTGGACAAAATGCAATTGGGCATGGAAAGTGCCAATCACACCGTCAACTGCATGAGACGCAGCAGGAGTAGTTGAAGTGGCGGAAGTAGAAGGACGAGGTGCATCAGGGAGTAAATCATAAAGAGTACCCATTTGTGAGTAAACAAGGTCAAGGTATTGAGCACGACTAATGGCCTATTCTTCCATGACAACTCCACCCAAGGCAATGTCACGATCGATGTCATTCACGAATGATTTCATGAACCACTCTGCCAGCAACTAATCGGGAAGTTTGAGTTTTATGAGACATCGTCTCTGTCGCCACTCATGAATGTGATCAGAGATATGAGTGGCTTTGGTTTGTTTGAAAGAACTCAAAATCTCGATCCTTGTTTCGTAGCAGATCGGTAACTGGTAGTGGGTGAGGAAAGCCATAGCGAGGGTGTTGAAGTCGGTGAAGAAACCTCATGGTAATTCTATATACCACTTCATGGTGGAACCCGTGAGAGTTCGTTGAAAAAGGTGTAAATGAATAGAGTCATCCATCAAGGAGTTGGATGAGCACCAAAGGTGAAAAGTCATTACATGATTGTTCGGGTCCTCCTGGTTTTCCATCGAATTTAGGGATGTCAGATGGTAGTTTGGCTGGTATAGCAGGCCATTGGGGAGAGTGACGGATCAGATCATTTAAATTCCTTGACAGATCTGGGAGGTCCAGGGTGGCTAAGAAAGGTAAATGTCTATTCACATGCAAGTACTGGTGACTTTGGGGAGGGAGTCTCGTTGACAAACCAGTGGGACCATAAGCAATTTGCATATAATGCGAGGATCCAAGAAGATTCAGTTGTTGGTGTGGAGGAAAGTAACTCATAGGGTTGTACCCTTGAACGGGGGAGTGGGGTGGAGCATTCAAGCCCCAAATAGGATTAGATGTACCTGGATAGGGTTGGCCTGTACTGGGGGGTATAACAGAGCTAGCCTGAGGTTGTTTCCCCCCAGTCTGGTGAGGATTATGTTGTATAAGATGATTCCAATACTGGGCCAAGGATGGAGGTATGTTTTGTCCATAGGGTGGGGTCGATGGAGGTTGCCCTCCAATCGGGGGTTGTGTCCCAATTGGGATTTGTCCTACAAGGGGGGGGTTGAGTTGGGCCTCCTTGGTGAAATTGTCCACCAACAAGAATCTGGTAATTTGGTGTGAATGATGGAATGGTGCCACTAGGATCAGTGCCTCCGATAGAGGATGGAAGAGGTCCTCTGAAAGGGGGCAGAGGAAGTGTCGGAATGAAACTGGGAGGATGGTGCCCAAAAGGAGTGGGACTACCAGGAGTTTCGGATGTGATTTGCGTAGGAGCGGGAATAGAGGCATTCAATGCATGGTATCTGGGTGGAAGTGTCGGGGTGACTCTGGGTGAAAGTGGTGTACCAATGGGGGCTTGGCTAGCCATGGTAATCTTGGTGTGAAGACTCATAGTATCTGTGTAATGGACCATTTGTAAAGGGAGAATCAAGATGTGGTTAGCTCACGGAGCTTCTGTACTAGGAAAATAATAAGCAGTAGTAAAAGGTACTATGTCTGGATTATATGTTTCAGGTAGCTCAGGTGAGACAGTGATATCAATTCCTGCTTCTGAGCCAAAGAGATCCTGTCTAAAAACGCCAGTAGTCCAAAAAGGATTTTGACCCTTAGGTCCTAGGAAAGGTCTAGTTGGTGATCCAAAAGACTGAACAACCAAGTCTCCGAAAGAATTCACTCGCATAATGCGTCTCTCAGATTCGAGATGAAGTTGAAAGTCCTCTTGAGAATTGGTAATTTTGAATCGTTCTAGAGAGTCACTTATTTCCACTTGTGGAGTGGCAACATCTTGGACTTCACTCTGTTGAGGAGAGCCCTCCGGTGAGTTGGTAGGAAAGGGTTGAGAACCTTCCATATTTTCTTGGGGTAAGCCTTGCATTCTATGTGAACGACATGGAGGGTCAATTGTGATCGAGTTAAAAACTTACGAAGGAAATTCTATGGTCAACTTGGGTAAACAAACATCATGCGCTAGTGAAAATATAGGAAGCAAAACCAAGCAAACAAGACCTTCTAATTCTGAAGCCATTAGTTGGTGATGAAATCTAATGTCACAACGACGAGACAAGAAGGGGTTGGGCTGGGGTGGAAAATTTATGTTGAGGACCTGCTTAACAGACTTACACCCTGGTGCAAGCTCCAACACATAATCGTGGGTATACCCTCCAAGGAGCCCGATTCAGTTTGGCCAACGTTGATTCCAAGTACCGTGAAGACTTGCCCCGTCATAGTAACCATCTGTAAGACCCTAAGAAGATAGGCCACTAAGGTTACCACCAACAACAATAAATCCTAGGGGAACAGTCGATAGTCTGATCCACGCGCAAGGGTAGGGTATCTAGCCCGAAATTAGCTTGAGAGGCTTCCACTCATCATTGTGGGTATACCTTCAAGTGACCCCCGTAATACGTGCAATCTCTACACTGATATCAACAAGGCAGGGTGAGTAACTCTATCAATCTCAATGCGACCTCAAGTTTGACCCTTGTGTGAGAAGGGCTTACTAGGACAAAATGTTGTAAATGGAATTCGACACTCCTTACAACAAGATGTTATTGTTTGTTTTGTTCTTTGGAGAGTGTATCTCTCTACTTATCCCAAAGCTCTATCCTAGATAATGTTGGTGTAATAGAGTCCTAGAAAAGAGTTACTAGTTAAGTTTTAAAAATTGTGCAATGTTATTAAAGGTTGTTGTTACTCAAAGGAGACGGAAATGAAACCGATGTTGTGTGAGACTCTAACCCAACAATGCATAGATAGGGATGAATGACACAAATTTTTTATTCGATGAATCCTATTTATAGGAGGGAAAGAGGAGTTTTATGGAACAACTTGAACTACGATATATGATCTTCTTTGAAATGCAATATTAACGAATCATGAACAATGCAAATTCTCTATTCGTTCTATTTCAACAATTGAATTCCAATATTTTCGAA
>ML835787.1:0-11202 GCA_009831015.1 Picea engelmannii | reverse complement strand
ATCTGGATCCTACACTAAATCGGATCTTCTTTCTAAATCGGCATAGGGTGTCCTATTCTTATGCAACCGAATGCTAATACAGGGGCTGGACGAAGCATTGCTGTTACGGCTGGTGTAACGGATTCTCCATATAGCTGCTAATGCTGTTAGTACGCAATTCATGTCCTGTGTCGGCTTGACTGCTAGCTGTCAGGACTCGTGTTTCAGCATCGTGGCGGCCTCCTCTGTGTCTTAGCATCTGCATTCTGAACTGAGTGATAGCTCCGTGTTTCAGCATCTGCATCCTCGAACCATGTAGCTGCTTCGTGTTTCAGCATGTGCGTTCTCAGATTGTGTAGCAGCTTCCGTGTTTCAGCATCAGTTCAACAACGCCTTTGGATAGTCTGTGTTTCAGCATCGGCCTTGAATACTATTCTGCAAATATGGACACTTATGCACTTCTAAGCAATGGTTAGGTCAAAAAGTAATGTAAAGTATTATGCAAAACAGATTAAGCATGTAGTAATGAGAAAGGACCTTATATACCTTAGAATGATCAGATGTAGTGATATTATGAGTCTAAACACTAGTGATGAAGGGTATAACAATGGCAAAAAGTATGGGCAAAAAGGGTACAATATGTGGTCCTAATACCATTAACGTACATGATGGGACCAACTAATGATAAAGATGGAACCGAAGGTACCTAGTACAATCTAGCAAGTGTGAATAGATGATCTAATGTCGAACAATCGTAGAATCAATTAATCAGGGGTCAATGATGTAAGCCCACTATCGAACACGATAAGGCCTGCCACTCAGGATTGCAAGCTCAAAGGTACTAGCTGGTTTCTACATCCCTCTCCTAGAGAATGTGCTGAAGTCGATAGGAAGAGATACATCGAAGGAGGGCCTTAATGTATCCCTCATCAATCAACATGAAACATAAATAGAGAGATGATGTAAAGAGAGAATACCACCAAGTACAACTGACATAGGTTTGGTCAACTTGGAAAGTCAACAAAAAAATAGATGGCCAACTCAAGCTTAAACTTCCCTTGAACATATAGCACGACACAATGGTGACTTGGAAAAAAGACACAAGAGTTGGACAGATATAGTGCAACAACACAGAAGGAATTAGATCCCTCTCCACGATGAACGGAAGAGTAACCAGTTAGAGGAGTATATGTGACTCATATTACTAGGATGGCTCCTAGGCAAGATAAAACCAAATTATAATATGATGACTCAAACAAGTTCCATGTTCAAGGGAGACTCGACCGATGCTACCATTTCAAGAATAGATCAATGGTAAAAAAACCCCACTCTTTTTATTTTTTTTGGTTTTTAGTGTGTCATTCATGTTTTAACGAGCACAAAAGAGAGATAAAAGTATGCTCGGTAGTGTCTTTTTCGTTCAATTTAATGAGCCCGAAAAAGAGTTAAAAGTATACTCATGATGGTGTATTTTTCAAGTCTTTTAATGAGTCCAAAAAATAGATAAAAGTGTACTCAGTATGTATCTTTTTCATATAATTTTATGAGTCCAAAAAATAGATAAAAATGTACTCATCTGGAGAGAGAGAGTGGCTTAAAAACATGCTCCTATGTTCTATTGAAATATTGTAACTTCAAAGAATATTCTAATTATATTTGAGTTATTGTTTTATAGATCAAATCCCATTTTGCGGATTGATCAAGTCAGATCTTGTATAAGATCGAATCCCCTTTTGTGGATTGGTCAAGCTGTATTTGTATAGTAGTATTTGTAAAGTCGCCCCCTAGTAATTATAAAGTGGTTTTATCCACTTATAGGAGAATTTGGCTCAACCAAGTGAAGAGACACAACCCTAGCGCCATCTCACACTTGTATTTATATGTGAGGTTGGTGTCTCATTTACACACACTCACTCACTTATGTAGAGCACATATATAGAAGGAAATTGATGTTGCAGGAGGAAGGAGAAGAGAGGTGCATGCTCAGTCTTGGTCTATGTTTGGTGTTTTGGTCTTAGTCTTGGAATTGTATTGACAATCTATTATTGAGGAAGTTTTTGCTGGGTTTTCTCCCCCATGATGGTTTCCCAGGATAAAATGTTGTGTACCTTGTGATTGTGTTTTTTTCAATGATCCTCTTTATACTATTGTTTTGGAAATGCATTGAATGCTCATGTAATTTGGAAATAACCTAATAACAATAGTAAAAACTTAACATGGTATCATATCTTGAATGAATAGAGAATCTTTCACTAGGTATCTAGACGTCACTATTGTTGTAAAAGACAATTAGGGTTTTTTACCGAAGAGGAAATTTTGACCAAAAATCACCCTAGGAAGTGCACCCTGCCCTAACACATCTTTTGGTAGCTTGAGTAAACTTTGTCAGTGGCTAGATTATCTAGAAAGTCAAACCCTAGTTTTGACTAGTACTGGAAAGCCAAAAAACTAGGAAACTGGAACCAGTGCCAAAGGTACCAGTCCAGAATTGCACAGGTCCAGTTTCAAGGGGTAAAACTTAAAATTTTCTGAAACAGTTAGCTCCAACAAAATCACCTCAACCCAACACATCTCTTGGGAAAATCAGTTTCAATTTTGGAGCACTTTCATTTTCTAGTCATTTTCTTAGCTCTAGGTCAAGATGTCTGCAAGCACCAAGGTTGTTGACAAGTTAGAAGGTGTGGAAAATTTCCATGCCTAGAAGTACAAAATTGGAATCATTCTTGAAGAGAATGACCTTGTAAAATTAATAAAATAAAATGTGCCAGTGCCTGAAGAAAATGTATCCAAAGAGAAGTATAAGAAGGATATGATTAAGACTAAAAGAACAAATGCAGATTCCATTAGAGACCACTTGATCCCTCAAGTGTCTTCTAAGAATACTCCAAAATATATGTTTGATTCCCTAACCAAAATGTATGAAGGAATGAACATCAAACAAAAGATGAACTTGAGAACCCAAATCAAGAATACAAAGATGAAAAAAGGAGAAAGAGTTCAAGACTATTTCTCTAGGGTTTCTCAATTCAAGGAACAATTAGAGGAAATTGGATACGACTTAGATGCAGAAGAAATCATGATGAAAAATCTTAACGGTCTCACAAGACCTTGGGATGCCTTCATCCAAACTATTTGTGCAAGAAAAGAGAAACTCCAATTTGACAGTTTATGGGAAGAATGTGTTCAAGAAGAAGCAAGAGTGGCCAACCGAGAAGCCGTTCTATCAAGAGATGAAGATCAATCCCTAGCTTCTCATGCTAAGGGTGGAAAGGGAAATTCTCATTTTCAAAAGGAGACTCATTTTCATAAAGAATCTCACTCTCCAAAGAGATTCCAGAAATATCATAAGGGTCAAAGAAAGGGAAAATATTTCTCATCCTAATAGTGTTATCATTGTGATAAGATGGGACACATTGCTAAGAATTGTCCTGCCAGAAGAGAAGAATACAAGAGGATAAATAACAAAACACACCCTTCCAATGCAGCTGAAGATGATGAGCCACCCAAGAATTTATCCAAAGAAGGGATTGAAGAATATGTTTTGTTTTCCACTCTCTCGGGATCTGTGACACTTGGAGAGGATACTTGGCTCATAGATAGTGGTGCATATAAGCACATGATAGGTCAGAAGAACACTCTCTCCAGACTTATAGAGAAGGACTCATGCCATAAATTTTCACTAGGAGATGATTATCAGTACCCAATCAAAGTAATGGGAGAAGCCACCTACAAACTTGATTCAGGAACTTCGATGAAAATGAAGGATGTACTCTATGTACCAGGTTTGAAAAAGAACTTACTTTCTATTTCAGCCCTAGATAAGAAAGGTTTCGAGGTTGCATTCATATATGGTGAAGTTTTTATGTGGTCTAAAGGAAAAACTATAGAATATGCAGTTGTTATTGGAATATAAGAAGGTGGTTTGTACAAGTTAAAGGGTCACTCAGATGTGACTTTGACTCACTCTACTGAAAATCCTTGTGAACTTGGCATAGAATACTAGCTCACATCAACTACAAAGACTTACCATATGTAAGAAAGGTAGTTATAGGTTTACCAGAACTAAAGGTTGCTCATGAAGGTGTATGCAAGGGATGTGCACAAGGAAAGAACATAAAGAATCCTTTTCCAAAGAGAGACAATAAATAATAAGGAATTATGGAACTTGTCCACTCAGATGTATGAAATCTAATGCCACCAACCTCTCTAGGTGGGTATGTATACTATATATCTTTTATTGATGATTACTCTAATAAGAATTGGGTTTATTTCTTGAAGTCAAAAGATGAAGTACTTGGAAAGTTTAAGGAATTCAAAGCCTTGGTAGAAAACCTCTCCAAAAGGAAAATCAAGATACTCAGGTCAGACAATGGAGGAGAGTACACTTTAAATGAATTTGGAAGATTTTGCAGAGATTTTAGGATTAAGGGGGAGCTCACCACTCCTTATAATCCTTAACAAAATGGTGTAGCAGAAAGAAATAATAGAATGATTATGGAAGCAATAAAGACTATGATTCACGATCAAGATCTTCCAACGTACTTATGGGATGAAGGATCAAGAACAACAATATATGTCCAAAACAAATTATTCCATAGTGCACTTGGATTCAAAAATCCTAAATAAATGTTCACCAGAAAGAAGCTAGAAGTAAGCCATCTCAAAATATTTTGTTGTCCAGTATTTGTACATGTTCCAAAAGAAAAGAGAACTAAGTTGGATCCTTCAAGAAATAAGGGAATATTTGTTGGATACTGTGAGGTCTCTAAGGCCTTCATAATTTACATAACAAGTTACCATCATATTGATATCAAAAGAGATGTAACCTTTGATGAATATTCAACACTCAAAAGATCAAGGAAATTCCAGCTTGAAGAAGTATATTAAGAAGAACCCGTAGCTCCCAGATTTGCAGAACTCGTAAAAGAAGTTGCAGTTACCCCTGATGATGAGATTCCTAAAGATCATGATATGATAGAATCTCAAGAACCTCCTTGTATGATGATATATCACAAGATAAATCCAACTTGGGTGAAAGAACTTATTCAAGATGCAGAGAAGTATGGTTCCCCAGAAGGAACCATGAGACAAAGCAAGAAACCTAAGCCATTCTCCAGCTATATGTCCTTGATGCATGATCTCGTAGAAAAGGAACCTACTTTCTTTGAGGAAGCCATTCAGAATAAAGAATGGATGGACACCATGACAAAATAATATCGGTCCATTATGAAGAATGATGTATGGGAAGTAGTTACGAGATGAAAGAAAAAAGATGTGTTATCTTCTAAGTGGATATACAAAATAAAACATGTAGCAGACGAAAGTATTGAAAAAAATAAGGCAATTTTTGTGGCTCGTGGATTTTCTCAAAATGAAGGTATTGACTATGAAGAAACATTTTCTCTTGTACATCCAAATACACTTCTGTCAAAACCATCATAGCTCTTGCAACCAAAATGAAGTGTAAGTTGCACCAGATGGATGTGAAAACAACTTTATTAGATAGTGTTATTGAAGAAGAAGTGTCTATAGAACAACCACAAGGGTTTGAAGTTGAAAATAGAAAGACTCATGTTTGCAGGTTGAAGAAATATCTGTACGGGTTGAAGCAAGCTCCTAGAGATTAGTATGACAAAATTTATAGTTTTCTGACAAGCTTGGGCTTTACCAAGAGTAAATATGATCCTAACCTATACTTCAAGATTATGAATGATGAGGTAGTTATATTTCTACTATATGTGGATGATTTTTTATTGAGAGGAGAAGACAATCTCATCACATATTTCAAGAAAAATCTTGCTACAGAGTTTGAGATGAAATACCTAGGCCCGATGCATTATTTCTTAGGTCTTGAAGTTTGGCAGAGCCTAGAGAAGATATTCCTTAACCAAGGGAAGTATGCAGTTGAAATACTTAATATATTTGACATGATGGAATGCAAATCCATGAAAACACCCATGGAAATGAATTTGAAGCTCCTGGTTGATACTTTATCAGAGTTGGTTGATGCTACTCTATACAGACAAATTATTGGATCATTGATGTATTTGCTGAATACTAGGCCATATATATGCTTTGCTGTGAACACCTTGAGTCAGTATCTGGTGGATCCCAGACGTGTTCAACTTGTAGCTGCAAAGCATATGATGAGATACCTTAAGGGTACGTTGGATTATGGTCTTTGTTACACTGGAGATCAAGAATTTAGACTGTATGATTATACTGATTTAGATTGGGTTGGAAGTGATTCATATAGAATGAGAACTTCAGGATGTTTTTTTAGTTTGGGGCCATCCATGAATTCATGGAAAAGAAGGAAGCAATCATGTATTGCTCTCAGCATGACAAAAGAAGAGTACATTGTAGCATGTTCCGCCAGTTGTGAAGCCATATGGCTTCAAAAGTTGTTGACAGGTCTGTTCGATTTGGCGATGGAAGCCACCATGATTCTATGTGATAACTAGAGTTGTATAAAGATGATGGAGAACCCAATTTTCCATGATAAGTCAAAGCACATAGAAATCTGGTACCACTACATTCGTGATATGGTGCAGAGAGGAGCTGTAAAGATCCAATATGTTGGCAGAGATGAGCATGTTGCAAATGTGTTGACCAAGCCTCTGTCTCATGTGAAGTTTGAGTACTTCTGAGACAAGCTTGGTGTTGTCCGAAAGGACTTCCTTTGAAAGGTGGAGTGATGCTGATGATACTATGGTATCCTCACCAACAATGAGTAGCTAAATTAGGATTTTATATCCTAGGGGATTGATCATCCCTAGGCATATCCCAAAGGTCCGGTAAAGACGGTCTGTCAAAGTACCTGTGCATGTATATGCTAGATGTGGTAAGTAGTGGTAGCTCCATTAGGATTTTACATCCTAAGGAATCTTATGATTTTTCAGCAAATCCTGAAGGCTTGGTAAGGACAGTCTGTAAGAGTACCATGTGGTAG
Source organism: Picea engelmannii (assembly GCA_009831015.1). Classification (NCBI taxonomy): domain Eukaryota; kingdom Viridiplantae; phylum Streptophyta; class Pinopsida; order Pinales; family Pinaceae; genus Picea; species Picea engelmannii. The sequence goes on along the minus strand of ML835787.1, from coordinate 4,271 downwards.
ATTTTTAGGATTTTATATCCTAGGGAATCTTATGATTCCTAGGTAGATCCCAAAGTTTCGGTAAGGACGGTCTGTCAGAGTACCAAAAATTTTGTTTTCTATGCACCTGCCTCATTCTGTTGCCACATGTTGATGATGTTGTTGTTCCTACGTCATGCTGTTGATGATGTTGTTCTAGCTTCATGCTATTGATGATGTTGTTGTTCCATCTTTGTGCTATTGATGTTGATGTTTCAACTTCATGCTGTTGCTATTGCTGATGTTACTCCAGCTCCATGTTGTAAGAGATGATGATATTGATGATGAGAAGAACTTCCAATGATTTATATATGTGCCAGTCAGTGTTCCAGATGTTGATGATGATGCCACCCTCTCCTTCTCTTGATGATGTTGTATTGAGTCATGTTAGCAGAATACCCTTCTTGTTAAGGGGGAGTGTTGAAATATTGTAAATTCGAAGAATATTATAATTATATTTGAGTTATTATTTTATAGATCAAATCCCATTTTGTGGATTGATCAAGTCAGGTCTTGTATAAGATCAAATCCCCTTTTGTGGATTGGTCAAACTGTATTTTTATAGTAGTATTTGTAAAGTTGTCCCCTAGTAATTATAAAGTGGTTTTAGCCACTTCCAGGAGAAGTCGACTCAACCAAGTGAAGAGACACAACCCTAGCACCATCTCACACTTGTATTTATATGTGAGGTTGGTGTCTCATTTACACACACTCACTCACTCATCTAGTGGGCATATCTTGAAGGCAGTTGCAGTTGCAAGAGGAAGGAGAAGAGAGGCACATGCTCAGTCCTTGTCTAACTTTGGTGTTTTGGTCATAGTCTTGGAATTGTATTGGCAATCTATTATTGAGGAAGTTTTTGTCGGGTTTTCTCCCCTATGAGGGTTTCCCACGATAAAATGTTGCGTACCTTGTGATTGTGTTTATTTTAGTGATCCTCTTTATACATTTTTTTTGGAAATGTATTGAATGCTCATGTAATTTGGAAATAACCTAACAACAATAGTAAAAACTTAACATGTTCCAAGCGCATGGAACCGATGTAAGAAAAATGAATGCAAATGGTACTGGAAAGTGAGATCCACTCTTAGTAATTCTTCTCTCCATGGGTATATGGATGAAAAAAAGGCCAAATAATGAAAGTGGTGGATGGTCAAAGGCTACTACAATTGAGACAAGAAAGATTTAAGAAAACGACAACTCATTGGTGAGGTAAATGATGCGAGAAACAAATGCATAGGCAACCATTAAGAAACATGAAAATTTTAGGAACCCCCTTAGGATATGGCCAAAACAAAGATGAAGAGAGGATAATGAGTCTCAACGTCAAGTCATGGTGGGGCTACAGGAGGGTTCCTAGGCCTATGGGAAATTGCAACATGGGCACCAGATGGGAATTTGGGTGCTAACTAGGGCACCCATGGAGGGTAGGCACTACTGAACAAGTTACGATGTGAAAAAATGGAGTTTCTAGTGTCACAACCTGAAAGGATCGAACCTAAGGTATGTGATGGAAAAATGGATGGTTAATAATTTAAATCGTGGATGTAGGGAAAAACCTATCTCTATATGCTAGTTCGGGAACACATACCTCAAGTCAGTGGAAATCTCCATCTTTGTAACAAAAGTTCCTAATATCCCATTGAGCACTTGTAAACTGGATTCCAAGGTCAATTTTAATTAAAAATGGCATAAAAAAAAGAGTAATCTTATTTAAAAAATAAATAAATGGAAGCCACTTGGTCTCAATGAGATTTTTTTTTTATCACCTAAAGTGTTATAAAATGAAACTTACCATGGTAAAAAACTCATTTGTCATTTTCAAAGAGGTGAGTGGAGAGCTTGTGGAGAAACCCTCTTCCAAGTGCAGGCTTCTGAGCTCATTGCGGGAGATTTACTCAACCATTTGGCATTTCGTCTGATCCAGGTAAAAGCTAAGAACCCTAATTTCATTTTCCTTGTCTCTATTATCAGATATATTGGGGACATGTTTGGCCCTAGGTCCTAATTTTATGGTAGCCATGGGGGCATTGGACATGCAGGGGCATCGAGCGACCTATTGCTTGATCCCCCTATGTAATTTAGTGAATCATTGTTTGATGCCTATGTGGCATAAAGCGATGTGTTGTGTGATGCCATTAAGGAATCCCATGGTCGCTTGGGCATGCTCCATGGATCAATAGGTTGCGACCATGGATTTGGGGTTTCTTCACTAACGTGGGGATTTTTTCCTCGATATGTTGGTAGACAGTAACCATGATTGAGTGGAAGGAGAGGGATCACGAGGTTGACGATATTGTTTCCCAAGCAGAAGCCACCACTCTGGAAACACTCTATGATTGTGGGATACTAAAGTTTTTTTGTTGTCAATTGCTGGAGTCACATGAATATTTACTTCACAAGCTGCTTTAATATTGGAACCCAGACCTTGTATTTTTCATTGTAGAGGGGAAGGTACTCTACCTTCATATGGAAGACATATACTTTTATGTCATATTTTCATAGAGAGGGGTGCCTTGGGAGGTTGACTATACGCCAGGTGGAGATGTGAACTCCAATGTGGATTATAAAGTAGTATTTCTGATATGGGTCAAACCAGACGAGTAGAAAAATTTATATCAAGGATATCATTGAGTTTCCCCTCTGTTATCACCATAACAATTTTTAGATATGATCCAAGTCTTAGAAATTTAGAAAAGAGCTACATCACTATGGAAGCATGATAGTTTGGGGGATAGGGTCACATATGGCGGAATATGGAAAAATATGGCAGAGGCACGAAAGGTAGGACTTGGGAGACCGTAGATCTTGAAACAACCCGAATCAACGGCTAAGGCACATATCGGGTGACACAATAGCATGAAGTTTAATTATGCAAAGGCGGACTGAGGAAAAATACCATGGTTTCATTCGTGGATGCATGACACCCTCAGAGGCACATCGGGGAGAAAAACGGTCTACCCAAAACCATTTTTTCCAACCCCCGATATCAAAAGTTGATGAGACTCGACAGACTGTAGATCACCTGCTAATTTGCATTAATTTTTCCCAATGCATCTTGTCCTTGTGTTATTTTTTCACTCAGATTTTCAAACTTTTTCACCAGCTCCGTCAAGCTCCCATCACCTAAATCCTTCACTTAACCGATCATCCAAAATATTCATGTCCTCCATGAGCCAAAAATTTGGCAAATATCCCAAACCTATATCTAGTCTAAATTCTTATCTAAATCCCTCGGTTCCATCACTTCATTCATTTTTACCCTTATTTTCATATTCCTGTTGAAAATAAAAAATATTCCTTTTATTAAGCACCCTTATTCCATCCACAAAGTCATGTGTTAAGCCTCATATGCCCAAAGTCCTTAGAAAATAGAAAAAGGGTTTATTATTATTAATATAAATATTTTTATATTAAAATATTTATATTAATATTTAATCCAATATTTAATTCATGGAATCACGTCAAATCATGGGCACAAATCTCAATTTATAATGTGGAAAATTCAAAGGTTGGATGGAGGGTGCACATACATATTGGGGATTGGAGTAGCGAGGAGGTTAATTATGTGAAGGCAGGCTAGGGAAAACTACCGTGGTTTATTTGGTGGACACATGCTTTTACGTGGAGCACATCAGAGGTAAAAGTAGTTTGGATTAAACCACTCCAACCCAAGCCCAATGTAATAAATGCACCATTTATCATATGTTTAATGTGCGCCATTTTTCCAAGAGTGCATTTCAACAACAATTGTGGAATTTCTAATAAATGAAATTCCTCCTCACGGTGCAAAGGTTTTACAGAGGTAAGATATAAGAAATTGCTGTTTTTTTCCATGAAAAAGATTTAAATGGGAAGATGCACATGAACGGAGACTTGGATAATTATTTATCCAAATATTTACAAAAGTAAAAGAAGAAGATAAAAGGTATTTTACCTATGACGGTAAACTAGAAAAAACACACAGTAAATGTTTTTTCACAGTGAAACAGTAAATTGTAAAAACATTGCACAGTAAATATTTTTCACAATGTTTTTTACAGCGAAATGGTGAATTGGGAAAAACAATACATGGTTTTAAAGAACCACGGGCATGCATTAAATTATGGAAATTTAATAGGATAGAAAACATTTTGGAATTATTTTTATTTCAAATATATTATTCCCAAATGTTTGATGAGAATATGTATAAATGCAATTATATTTGAAAGGGTATAAGTGACATTTCAAAGAGAACATGGCAGAGGAAGGAG
>ML835786.1:3462-28166 GCA_009831015.1 Picea engelmannii | reverse complement strand
AGAAGGAAATGATGGCAATACTACATGCATTGAAGAAATGGTGTCCTTACCTAATAGGTAGGCACTTCAAGGTCAAAACAGATCATGATAGTCTTAAATACTTCTTCAAACAAAGACTATCTTCAAAAGAACAACAAAAATGGGTAACCAAGATATTGGGTTATGATTTTGAAATCGTTTATAAAAAGGGGAAGAAAAATGTTGTGGCAGATTCACTCTCAAGAAAGGATGAAGATGTTGAGGCCTTTCTCTGTGCTATCTTGATCATCCAACTCGATTGGATAATAGAAGTAAGGGATGAATGGAAGAATGATGAAAAAGTGTGGACTCTCATTCAAAATTTGCAGTAGGATTCCAGTGCATCGGATACATTTAGATGGAAAAATGATTCACTATGGTACAAATATTGCTTATATTTGTGTAAGAACTCCCAGCTCAAACAAAAGGTACTATTGGAATTGCACACCTCTCTAGTAGGAGGGCACTCAGGATTTTTGAAAACTTACCGTAGAGTCAAGAATGATTTTTTTGGGGATGGCCTTAAAACTGATGTTCAAAGGTTTGTGGCGGAATGTTTGGTTTGCCAACAAAATAAGGTGGAAACAATTTATACCCCAAGTATTTTACAACCATTATCCATCCCAAGTTAGTGTTGGGAGGACGATTCCATGGATTTCATCACAGGATTACCGAAGTCTGAAGGAAAGAGTGTCATCATGGTGATTGTTGATAGACTGACCAAGTATGCACACTTTTGTGAACTCTCTCATCCCTTCAAATCTAGTACAGTTGCCACCACATTCATGGAGAGAGTTCAAAAGCTACATGGCATCCCAAAGATTATTGTAAGTGACAGAGATCCCATCTTCACTGGACATTTTTGGACATAATTATTTTCTTGTTTGGGTATTCAATTGGCTCATCGCTCATCCTATCATCCTCAATATGATGGACAAACTGAGATAGTGAACAAATGTTTAGAAGGCTACCTTCGTTGCTTTGTCTTTGATAAACAAACACAATGGTTCAAATGGTTAGCCTTGGAAGAATGGTGGTATAACACTTCCTTTCATACTGCAACATAAATGACACCATTTATGGAACTCTATGGATACCACCCTCCTTCCATCACTTCTTCTCTAAAAGAAAAATCTAAGGTTCAAGAAGTGGAATATCACATGGAACATCAACAACAAGTTCTCAAATCTTAAAGGACAACCTGACCATGGCACAGAATCACATGAAACAACAAGCAGATCAACATTGTAGTGAAAGAAGTTTTGAAGTAGGGGATTGGGTGTTTTTAATACTACAACCATACAAACAGATGTCCCTCAAGCAAGTGAAGAAGGATAATAAATTATCACCAAAGTACTATGGCCCTTATAAGGTGTTGCAAAATATTGGTACTATGGCATACAAATTGGAGTTGCCTACATCTTCACGAGTACACCCAGTTTTCCATGTTTCATGATTAAAGAAGATTATAGGTGACAATATCCCAGTTCAAACTATATTTGTAGAACTTGACGAGGAAGGAAAAATCATATTGGAGCCTGAAGCCATCACTAACACAAGAATTCCCCAACTGAGGAATAGATCCATTTCGGAGTATCTCATTAAATGGAGGAAACTATCAGCTGAAGATTCCACTTTGGAAGATGAGTCTTTTTTACAGNTCTCAAGGGGAGGGGCATGTTAAGCCCTAATATTGGCTCATTACCCCTTAATTGGGGAATATTACATTAGTAATGTTATTTTATTTATGTCGGCTTTATTCCATTAGTTGTAATTATACCTCCTAGTCTCCTATATATACTAATGAGACATTTTCATTTGGAGTCATCTTGTACTTGAACATTTATGTGGGGTAAAAGGAGGTTGCCCCGTCGAAGAGGCTTATTATATGAAATTATCTCTTTTTCAAGGTGTTGAGTACTTATTCTGAGGTTTTTCTATGCTAGATTGATATTTGATTATTAACACATTTGTCATATAGACTGATGAAAGATAAAAATGTATGACATAAATTTAAAAGGAGATAAGAAAACAATTTTATTTGAAATATCTCAAAAAATAAAAGTTTTTACATATTACTGGAAATTTTGAAATATATCAAAAAACAAAAGTTTGTTACATATTACTGGAAATTTCAATGTGTTTGTCGTATAGACTGGGATTGGGGCTCCCATGGACCATAAGATAAATATGCACAAGAAACGAGGCTGTAGAAAGAAGATAGAGGGTAATACCTGCAAAAAAAATAAATTTAAAGGTATAAGTGTTTGGCTCCACATTTCTATTTAAAAAAGTGGAATAACTGGCTTGATAAATGAATCAAGTTGCGATCAGTAGACTTACAGTGATGGTACATATGAACCCTTTTTCTATTTGCTTGCGGTTGTCATTTCATTGATGTCATCGATGACTGCTGGAATCGTGGAAACTGCTTGTTGCCTTTCGTCGGCGACCTGCTTCAATTCCCTTTCGAGCCATTATTCAACATAGATTCTCATTGGGGTGACGTTGATCTCATTCTGGATTTTTATGTTGAAAATATTTATAATTCCCTGAAGTCGATAGAAATATTACACAAAGCCTAATGAATTTCTTGATTCTGTACTGAATAGTAGACTAGCCAGTCGTCGATGTGAGCTTGATCATATTCAAGAATGTTGTAAAACTTTTCCAAAGACAAGGCCTTAAACATATCAACCTATATATCGAACGCTTTCGTAGTTAAGGGCAAGGAGTTTGCGATTAAGTCGGGGTCTTGGAAGTCGTTGGTCTTTCCGTCTAAGTTTATTCTTGACAACTTTGTGAATAATTTATCTTTCTTTGATATGGATTGTTCAGATGACTGAACAATGAGATGAAAGTTCTTCACTTTTTCTTTCCATCATGCATTTAATTGACCGATCTGGTTTTTGGATGGAAGATCTTGTTGTCTTCTTTTTGTTTCTATCATATTATTGACAATGGTGCCAAAAGGAATGACTGTGTTTAAATAGAAATTTTCTTCATCTTTTAACTCTGCCTCCAAATGTTCGAGCAAACTATGTGTCCTTGTTCCAAGGGAAGTGATGGTTTGTGATGTTTTCCATGCCTCGGTAACCAATTCCATTATTTTCTTGATATTATTCTCCACATATCCTCTATGAGATGTGAGGAGGCTGGAGGATCCTTTTAAGTTGGTTGTAGGGGTGGTAGGCATGGATATTGCCAAAGGATTGAAAGGAAATGGCATAGGAATCAAAGCCTCCTCCAATTCCTTGACTCGATCCTTCCGTCTAACATTCTCATCCTCGATGCATCCAATGCAATCATGAATTTCATCTCCAATCACCTTGTGAAGTTGACAGATTTGGGGCGGACGCATGTTGGCAAGGTCAACCTCTGAACAATATTTTCCTTTCTTATTTTTTAGATCTTTTTTCTCAATTATCAATTTTTTGGACTAGCTGTCAAAAACAACGCTCTAGAACACGAAGGATTCATCTTCATCAAAATTTTAGGTATCGAATATGTCCATTGGAAGACTATGTTGGATGGTGTCCATGGGATGATCAAGGTAGTGGAGCATGCTATCCAGAGTAGTGTCAAGTTCCATGTTCTCACTTTGAATTTCTGGCTCTTCCGCCTGCCCCACATTTTTTTTTCTCTTCTTGTCTACTGGAAGCTTATGAGAACTATAAATTTTAGAGTGAGGAGGGTTGTTATCTCCTCCTCCTTTTGAAGAACTCTGATTTTCTTTGTTGTTGTTGTGGGCTATTTGAGCGATGCTCCAGGATGTCATACTTTTTGGAGTGTTATTTGTCAATTGAACACTCTTGTCACCATGGCCTTTCCCCTGTTGCCTATACAATTTAGTGTTGCATTGCAGTGTGTCTAGGTCATCGGCATTAGAAATAGGAGCGTTTCCACTAGTGCCTCTTTCTTTAGATAGGTGTTTTTTGAAAAAATAATCAGTAAGGCCAAGTGTTTGTAAATGTTGCCGAAAAATATTATCGAGGTCGAACTCTCTTATTCTTTTAGTGTATATTAGGTTGAATTTGTTAGAATGCACTGCAAATTAATCAATTTTGTTGACATCTTTCAACACGAACTCCTCGACTTTCCAAGGTAGAGGAATGAACTATTTTTTTCTCTTCTTTTGCAATAGATGTAACCAATAGTTGTATTGTCTTGCTACTTCTGCAAAAAAAATTCTATCCATAATGTGACATGGAAGGAGAGCAGGTTTTTCTTTGGAGCCAACAATTCTTATCACGGTGTAATTATCCATATGTTCAAGTGTCCTCTTCTAGTCCAAAAACCTGGTTGCATGTTTAGATATGCGGGGAGCATCTTCTCCTAACAACAAAACTTTGAAAACAGAAATGAAGCCATTAAAAATCTCGTAAAAATAGTGGGAAGCCTTGTGCTTTCAAAAGGCCTGGCACCAGAATGTTACTAGATCGAATTTTTAGTTGACATTCTTTGACAGAGATAGTTCTGGAAACTGACAGCAATGTGCTATCGCAAAAATTAAGTAGGACGATATATAACATTTCTTTTCTCTTTTGAAGCTTGATAATTGGGAACAGATTTCATGGGAAATTAATTTTCCCCAATAAAAAATGGCTTGTTCATTGACTATGAAATACAAAATATAAAGAGCCATCCGAGAAATAGTTGTTGTGGAATCTTGTCCCGTTATTGTTGTAAACAGCCAAAAAATTTCACGGAATGGATTTCTAAATGAACTAACATGCAAGCTTGTGATATCTTCAGGAACTAGAATTGGGTCTTCCAATAAATGGGCCAAGAGGTCCAACCCATTATTATGCTTTTCTAGGAAATATTTTCAATCTTCTCCTCTAAATGTCAATGTTGCCTTCGACAATCTTTACATCTGGCAAAAGACCTGAGGTGACAAAGAAACAAAAGAGCGATCCCACAGTGGACTAATTCTTTTGTCTGAAATAAATTTATCGGCGCACCAAGAGACCAGGTCCTTACAGTCAAAAACCTCAAGGACATATCCTACACGAGCAATCTTAGAAGTCCAAATTACTTGGTTCTCTACGACAGGGGTTGAGTAATAAGAATATGCCCTGGACCACTAGAAGTTCTTGTCCTCATGCCCGAAGATGTTCACTGTATCTCCACAGAATTATTATCGAGCTGATGCCACAGGTTTATGAGAACATTGGTTTGCTCCAGATGATGGTTGAAATGAACACTTAGAGTCAATAATGTAAGTCTTCGCTAAATATTGGTTAAATTCTTATGAATGGGAAATCTCCTCAAGCCTTTCGTTGATTAATGACAATCTTTATGGGTGGTTCATTATGAATTGTTAGCAGTAAATCTTACTTATTGCATATTTAGAAATGCGAAGGTGGCAGGTACGACGGAGAGAAATTAAGGATTGGAGGTTTCGTGAATGTGCCAAGGCAACAACGTGTGAACGACATTTCATGATTTTGAAATCAAAACTCAGAAGGGATAATATAACCCCCCACAAATCTTGGTTTAATCCGTATTAATAGGAGATCTCCTCGAGCCTTTCACCCATCAATGACAATCTATACGGTTCTTGCATGATGAGATGTTAGAATTAAATGTCAGTAATTGCATATTTAGAAACAAGATATATATATATATATATAAACATTTTTTTATTTTATTATAGACAAGTGCAAAGGTCACGGAGATGAGGGAGAGGAAGGAATGAATGGAAAGGATACTAAGGACAGGCGAGTGTTCCATGGTTAAATTTTATGTATCAGAATTTTTGACTGTAAAATGTGTAAAACAAAAGAGAGCATGATGGGGCAGTGCAACTAGCCCTAGAGCCCATGTGTCAATCTGTATATCGCGGAGCTCTGAATGTTGTTTGGAGGTCACGAAAAAATAGAAGTGCAATGTTGAGCCAACTAGTGTGCAAGTCCGCCTGCCAATTTGTATATCGCGGAACTCTGGGTGCTACATGTAGGACACTAAACAATAGAGGGCCAATTTAGACAAAGGGGAAGTGCTCAGTTGAAATGCGTGAATCTGCCAACCTACACAGCAAGGCATTTTTAGAAAAAATGATTAAGTAACCAGGAAGTGAAACTATAGGGGATGAAAGAGTGGGAAAATGGAAAGGCGAAGGGAAGTTTTTGTAAGCACGAATTGGTTTCAAACAAGCCCCATTGTTGCAAAACCATCATTTTCTACTAATTGTGAGCAAATTCTTTGTTGAAGATTATATTTTACTGCAACGTGTGGGTGTTGATACATTCTTCCATGACTGTAACATATTAACTTTAGTATTAAACTTCATTTTCTACTAATTATCATGAAATGCTTTGTTGAAGATTAGATTTTATTGGAACATGTGGGTGTAAGTGTGTTCTTGATACATTCTTCCATGACTGTAACATATTGACTTAAGTATTAATCTTCTTGCATTATGGGTTGTTAGCATTAAAATTTAATAATTGCATTTCTATAAACAAGAATGACGATTGTGCTGCAACATTGTATTTTGGTATTACTATGTTCTATCTGCATTGCGAATAGAATTAAATGTTGGTTTGAAACTGTGTGTAATCCATTTTTTGTTTGCATAAAATCATGGTGGATTGAAATAGTACATTGTCATATAATTGTTAGATGTTCCATCTTAGAACAAATTACCTAAGTAAATACAATATCGAAGAAATATGAGACCACCGAACCATGCCAATGAGAACATGCGTTAAATCTAGAAAAGAAGCAACAACGAAGACTCCAAGGAAAAATATTTTAATAGAAAATCCATTAAAAAAAAAAAAAACACCCATTATTGTACATCTATCCGTAGAAATTGGACCCATTTCTTCGGGCAAAAACATTGAATGTATCTTCCACAAACATAAGCACGGGATCTGCAGTATGCAGGATCCTTGCAGTTATCTCCTCGATTAATCATCATGTGGTAAAATTGATATTTTTCAAAAGCTTCCCATGGGGAATAAGATGAAAAACGTTGCAGGGAAAATGGAATATCCCTTAATTGAAAGTTAGGAAACAACTAGAAACCGCCTCTTGACAGTCGAAAAAACTTCAGGGGCACAGGTTGCACGTGCAATTTCAAAGGTCCAAATTAGTCCATTATGCGTGGAAGGAGGTGACTAGCATAAATATGCCTTGCACCAGTGGGAGTTCTGGTCCTCATTCCCGAAGATGTTAATTATATATCCAAAGAAAATGACAATAGTCCTGCAAGTGAATTTTTTTTGTCTTGAAATATATATATGGGAGCATCAACATATCATTTCTTTATAGTGAAATTCTTCCACCTAGAATGAACTAATTTGGACCTCTAGAATTCCCACTTTCGAGCTACAAAGAGGCTATTACGTCCAACGTCAGTTTATTTTCTAAAACTCCTTTTGGTATTGTCAGGACCACCATCACTGAGCCAGGAAGTTCCACCCATTATGGTTTATTTCAATTTGGGCACAGGACTGGGAACAGTCTCTGCAATTCCATCCTCAATTGTCATATCATCGCCCATCATATCATCTTCTTCCGACTCGGAATCCATGACATCAACCTTTGCACCAGCCATCAATGCAATTGGGTAGGTTATTTGAGGAGGCATGATTGTCTTGGAATTCTTTGGCTTGAAATATATATCTCGGGGTACGAAGCGGCCATCTCCTTTTTTGCTCCTGGTCGGAGGGAGATGAGTAGTAAGATTATGCCCTAGAACACTGGAACCTATGGCCATTATGCCCAAATGTTTTTATTGTATCTGGACAAAACTATTGCCACAAGTTAACGAGAATTTTCGTTTGCTCCAGACGATGTTTGAAATGAAAATTGGGGAGGGATAATATAACCCTTTGCAAATTATGGTTTAATGCATATCAATGTAATATATCCTCGATCCTTTCACTGATCAATGACAATCTCCAGGGTTCATGTGGAATGAGTTGTTACCATTAAATATCACTAATTTCATAATTAAAAAAAAGTGTGAAGGTGTCAGTGACGATGAAGAGAGATTTCTTAAAGGCATCAACCCAACGGAGGACAAAACATATTGCATCATGTTTGAAATGAATACTTGGAAAGGATAACACTCTTCTCTGAAAATATTGGTTTAATTCTTAGTAATGACAAATCTTCTCTGGCCTTCTAGTCATTAATGACAATCTTAACGTTTCCTATAGGATAAACTACTAGCATTAAAGCTTAATGATTTCATATCTGGAAATAAGTATGAATGTATCAGTGATCGTGAATTGCGACCAAGAATTGTACATTTCGTCCACCTGTCAACCCGTGAAACAAATTCCAAGAAATGCCCAAGTATGGAAAGTGGTCGGGTAGGTTACAAAAAAAAAGGGCTGAAGTTATACCCAGGAGACGTGAGGGGTCGATGGTCATATTGCATCTCAGTGACAGATATCGATCGTCAATTTGTATGTCGCGGTATTTTGGGTGTTGTTTGTGCGTAGGGGAACATTGGAAGCGCAATGTCGAGAGGGAAATTTGTATATTGATGAACTTTGGTTTTTGTATATAAAAGCATGAGACATTTGGAAAAAGGACAAAGTAAATAGAAAGAGAAATCATATGAGATGAAGGAGATTTTTTTGCTAATTTTTAAATCGCGAAATTTTGGGTGCCATTTGCAGGCAGCGAAACAACGGAAACACAATGTTGAACCCACCTATGCAGGAACATGCGATTCAAAAATTTTGTTCAATATGAAATGAAGAAGTGGTAGGTTAGGTTGGTGATATAAAAGTAACAATGGAAATCTGAAGACGTGAATCCGTCAAATCCTGCACCTAGAAATTTTTTGAAAAATGAGTAAGTAAAGAAAGGGAAAGCAAAGGGAAAAGAGAATGTGGATGGAAATTTTCAGAAGCCGTGAATTGGTCATAACAGTAACTATGGAGTGCATTAAACATGTTAACAAGTTCTTCAATCAAGGAATGATACAACGAGCGATGTTTATAGTTTCCAGGATCTTTTTGTATAAGAGAAGCATAAAAAAGTTACAAGAAAATCATTTTTTGGATGTTTAAGTTTATGTACTATTAGCTTCACAGCAAGTATAACAATGATGAATTTGAATTTTAATGTCCTCTCATTCATATGATTGTTCCATTAGACTTCGCATAGTGTATATTCTTTTATTTCAATTTGTTTGCTAATTTGAGGATCATGGAAGTCAGGGTGTTGTTTGGAGGCGATGAAACAATGAAAATGCAATATTGAACCCACCTATCCGATAACTCGCCTAGTCAAAAAACCGTGAGCCAAAAAGTTTGTACAATATGAAACGGTGAAGCGGTCAGTCAGGCTGGTGATATAAAATTAAGTGAAATCTGAAGACGTGAATCTGCCAACTTCCGCACCTAGAAATTTTCTGAAAAATGAGTAATACGTACTAAATATGTACTATAAAGTATGAACATGAGATTTTATAGATCATGTACGGATCCGGAATTCCATACTTAGCCACTTTTTGGATCGCGGGTTCTCGGGCTGGCGGGCTCAAAATTGGGCCTCTATTGTTTCGTGGCCTACAAATAACACCCAGAATTACACGATATACAAATTGACAAGTGGACCTAAGGGCTGGCTAGGTCAAAATTTCACTCCTATTGTTTCATGTTATACAAACAACAATCGAAGTTCTGCAATATACAAATTGACAAATAGACTCCAGGGCTGGCGGCCTCAAGATTGCGACTATTTACAGATTGTACTCCCTATCAACTATCTAACATTGTCTAAAAAAAATATTTTCAATACTAAATTATTAATATTAAATATTGATATTGTACAATTTAATTAGAAAAAAAAAATTGTACAATATGAAATGGGGAAGCGGTCAGTCGGGTTGGTGATATAAAAGTAAGTGAAATCTGAAGACGTGAATCTACCAACTTTCGTACCTAGAAATTTTTTGAAAAGTGAGTAATGCGTACTAAATATGTACTTCTATAAAGTATGGATATGAGATTTTATAGAGCTTGTATGTATCTCGCATTCCATACTTAGCCACTTTTTGGATCGTGGGTTCTGGGGATGGCGGGATAAAAATTGGGTCTCTATTGTTTCGTGGCCTACAAATAGAACCCATAATTATGCGATATACAAATTGACAAGCAGACCTGCGGGCTAGCTGGCTCAACATTGCACTCCTATTGTTTTGTGTCCTCCAAACAACACTCAGATTTCCGCAATATACAAATTGACAGACAGACTCCAGGGCTGCCGACCTCAATATTGTGATTGTTTATGAATGGTAATCCCTATCAACTATCCAACATTATATAAAACCACTATTTTCAATATTAAATATTGATATTATAGAATTTAATTAGACAAAAACATTTGTACAATACGAAAAGGGGAAGCGGTTGGTCGGGCTGGTGATATAAAAGTAACTGAAATCTGAAGATGTGAATCTGCTAACTTCCACACCAAGAAATTTTTTGAAAAAATGAGTAATACATACTTAATATGTACTTTTATGAAGTATGGACATGAGATTTTATAGAGCATGTATGGATCCCGTATTCCATAATTAGACACTTTTTGGATCGCGGGTTCTTGGGCTGGCGGGCTCAAAATTGGGCCTCTATTGTTCTGTGTCCTACAAATATCACCCAAGAGTTCTGCGATATACAATTTGACAGACGGACTTGTGGGTTGGCTAGCTCAACAATGCACTTTTATTGTTCTTTTTCCTCCAAACAACACTCGAGGTTCCGCGATATACAAATTGACAGATGGACTCCAGGGATGGTGGGCTCAAGATTGTGATTATTTACGTATGGTGATCCCTATAAACTATATAACACTACCTAAAAACATTATTTTCAATACTAAAGTATTAATATTAAATATTGATATTGTTCAATTTAATTACATAAAATTATTAAAGGATGTTAAATATATTATTTAAAAGAAAAACCCGCGTATTTGGAAACTTACGTTCCAAAATTTTGTATAACATGAAATGGGGAAGAGGTCAGTCGACATGGTGATATAAAAGTGGGTGGAAATCGGAACACGTGTATCCGCCAAGTTCCGCACCTAATTTTTTTTCGAGAAATGAGTAATACATACTAAATATGTACTTTTATAAAGTATGGGCATGAGATTTTATAGAGCATGTATGGATCCCTCATTCCATGCTTAGATGCTTTTTGGATCATGGGTTCTCGAGGTGGCGGGCTCAAAATTGGGCCTCTGTTGTTTTGTGCCCTACAAATAGCACCCAGAGTTCTGCAATATACAAATTGACAAGCGAACTTGTAGATTATTTGAATTTTAAGGGCCTTGTGTTGATATGATAACACAATTGGACTTCGGCCAGTTTATATTCTTTTATTACAATATGAAACAGGGAAGCGGTCTGTTGGGATGGTGATATAAAAGTAAGTGAAATCTGAAGACATGAATACGCCAAATTCCACACCTAGAAATTTTCTAAAAAATGAGCAATACATACTAAGTATGTACTCTTATAAAGTATGGACATGAGATTTTTATAGAGCATGTACGGATCTTGCATTCCATACTTGGCCACTTTTTGGATCACGGGTTCTCGGTCTGGTGGGCTCAAAATTAGACCTCTATTGCTCTGTATCCTACAAATAGAACCCAAATTTCCGTGATATATAAATTGACAGGTGGACTTGCGGACTGACTGGCTCAACATTGCACTTCTATTGTTCTATGTCTTCCAAACAACACTCGGAGGAAACGAGTAATACATACTAAATATGTACTTTTATAAACTATGGACATGAGATTTTATAGAGCATGTATGAATCCCTCATTCCATACTTAGCCAATTTTTGGATCGCGGGTTCTCTGGCTGGTAGGCTCAAAATTGATCTTCTATTGTTTCATGCCCTACAAATAGCACCGAAATTTTTGCGATATACAAATTGACAGGTGGACTTGCAGGATATATGGCTCAACATTTCACTTATATTGTCCTCTATCCTCCAAACAACACCCGGAGTTTCGTTATATACAAATTGACAGTCAGACTCCACGACTGGCGAGCTCAACATTGCGATTATTTACGGATGGTCATCCTATCTAACATTATCTAAAAACATTATTTTCAAATACTAAATTATTAATACTAAATATTGATATTTAATATTTCCTTCGTTTTTTTCAAATCGCTTATTTAAAAAAAAACGAAGGAAACAAAACAAAGTTTTTTAAAATTCTATCACCGGAGGCATAACAATGACCAATTTGAATTTTAAGGGCCTCTTGTTGATATGATAGCACAATTGGACTTCACACAGTATATATTCGTTCATTTCAAATTATTCCAGGAGATTAATTTTACCAATTTCATCGATCAAGGAAAAATGCTAAAATAAGCCACATACTACATTTGCGTCATAGCACCATACAAATTGTCAGGTGGATTTGTGGGCTAGTTGGCTAAAAAATTGCAATTCTATTGTTCCATGTCCTCCAAACAACACTCTGATTTCTGCGATATACAAATTGATAGACGAAGCATACAACCAAGAACCAGCTAATCTCCAAACAGGCTGCAAGCAAGTTCCCACAAGGTTCCATAGAGTAGGACACATCAACCTTTGCATCAAACAATTTGATATACAAAGAAATACATCGTGGCATTCATTTTCTCTTAGATATGGTGTATGTTCCTAGTAGAAAATAACCGAGGCCATGGGATATATGGGGTTTGTTGCCATGCTTCCCATTTTTGGACCGAACAATCTTATGCGCATGCAATCTCAAGTACTTGAGTCCGATGAACATTCATCTGGATGTTGAAGAAATATTACAGAGACACATGAGATATTTTTTCTTCCTGCCAAAGTTTTATATGTATTTGTTTTTTCCTTCTTTAGCCGATATGCAAAATTGCATTATCCTCATTTAAGGTAAATTTTATGTGTATCTGAAAGTCGTGCAGCATGTAGACACTGCTTGCCTTTTTTTGTAGATATGTTTCATACGACAATTCTGCCAACCTAGGAGGAACATTTTGTAATAGAGGTTTCCTAACTATACAATGCATGGTTGTGTTGCCCACGGTTCGGATGACAACATTGAGTCAATGTCCATATATATATGGGAATTTTTCACCGCATTGCAGACAATCAATTGTATCATCACTTATCAAAGCATAGGCAGAAACAAGAGAGTTGCATTTCGCACATATAGGTTCAAAGGGGGTTGAGTACGCATTCGATGCAACCAAAACACCTCAACCTGGGAACGTGAGCATAGGAATTAATACATTGAACAATATAATACACAATTGCATCGCCCAAAATTCTATCACCGCAAGAATAACAACGACCAATTTGAATTTTAAGGGCCTCTTGTTGATATGATAGCACAATTAGACTTCACACAGTATATATTGGTTGATTTCAAATTATTCTAGGAGATTAATTTTACAAAGTTCATCGATCAAGGAAAAATGCTAAAATAAGACACATACTACATTTGCATCACAACGACATACAAATTATCAGGCGGATTTGCGGGCTAGCTGGCTAAAATATTGCAATTCTATTGTTCCATGTCCTCCAAACAACACTCTGAGTTCTGCGATATATAAATTGATAGACGAAGCATACAACCAAGAACCAACTAAACTCCAAACAGGCCACAAGCAAGTTCCCACAAGGTTCCATAGAGAAGGACGCATCGACCTTTGCATCAAACAATTTGATATACAAAGAAAGACGTCCTAGCATTCATTTTCTCTTACATATGGTATATGTTCCCAGTAGAAAATAATTGGGGCCCTGGGATATATAGGGTTTGCTGCCATGCTTCCTATTTTTGGACTGAACAATCTTATGCGCATGCAATCTCAAGTACTCAAGCGCGATGACCATTCATCTAGATGTCGAAGAAATATTACAGAGACACATGAGATATTTTTGTTTCCTACCAAAGTTTGATATGTATTTGTTTTTTCCTTCTTCATCCAATATGAAAAATTGCATTGTCCTCATTTAAGGTAAATTTGATGTGTATCCAAAAGTCACGTAGCATGTAGACACTGCTTGCCTTTTTCTGTAGATATGTTTCATACGACAATTCTGCCAACCTAGGAAGCAAGTTTTGTAACAGAGGCTACCTAACTGTACAATGCACAGTTGTGTTTCCCATGTTTTGGATGACAACATCGAGGAAATTTCCATATATATATGGACATTTTTCACCACATCACAGACAATCAATTGTATCATCACTTATCAAAACGGAGGCAGAAGAAGGAGAGTTGCATTTCTCACACACAGGTTCAAAGGGGGTCAGGTACTCATTCGCTGCAACCAAAACACCTTCAACTTGGGAATGCGATCATAAGAATTAATACATTGAACAATATAATCAACAACTGCACCCCCCCACTTAAAATAAATAAATAAATAAAACAAGCTGCAAAAATTTGTTGAAGGCTATTTGATTAAGCAAAGTGAGGATGATGTTGTGGATGTATATGCACAACAATTGTAGAGCTAGCAAGTTTCTTCAGATCCTGTACTATATCTTCTCACAACTATGTTACAAACGTTGCCTGGGTTGTGTGAAAGATCCTTTCTCTAACATCCCTTTTATTTGTTATATTTTTTAAGAGAATAAATGAAAACTACCCTTTATGCAATTGTTGTTCCGTTGATGAAAACAAATTTGAATAGGTATCGAACAATTTCAGCTGCAACATGGAACAATGCAATATTTGTGTAACTTACCTGAGATACATGCGCATGTGAAAGTAAAGGATAAAACTGGATATGGAAAGCAGTACCATTGCCTTGTCTCTATTTGACTCTCCATCCTTTATATGGAATGTGTTGCGAGAAAATTTTTCTCACCAGTGTGAAAGTTGCACCAATGGTTCCCATTGGGTTAATATCATTGTTCTGTGCTAGTTGGTTGATAGTTGCATCCGGGACGAAACAATATTTTGAAAAAACTGCAGTATTTTTTTCCACAATACTTGTTTCATTGAGCGAAATAATCCGATCACAATCACTATGGTCGTATATCGTTTTAGGAAATATATTAAAATTTTTAATGGATATCCCATTACTCGACAATATCTTTTTTGCATGTTTCTGGACAAGTTGTGTAGGAATATTCAGTGTCACTGTCATCATGGCCTCTTTGTCTATCATGTTAGCATGCATAATGGATATATTTTTGTTTTCCTTGTCCAAGTAGGTTCTATAGACGACCATTATGTCTCCGACGAACACTTGTCCAGTTCGATAGCTGTTCAAGCCTCTATTCATAGTACTTTGGGTGTTACAACTCTAGACCTGGTGACAATTTTTGAATCAAAAAATTAAAGTGAATGGTAGTGTGCATTTTTTTTTTATTCTTATTTCACTAGCATAAATATACAAGTACACGCATAACTTTGATGGACTATGGAGCCTGAGTTTTGCAACCACACCTCTTAGTCCGCGGAATCTGCGCTATGTTCAGCATCTTGCTTGTACTTGTTTATACATCTTGTGAACTGCAAACCATGTATTGCAGATGAAATCAACATATTCACCATTCCATAGATGAATAAATGGCCAAGAATATTTGTTTGGTAAACATACTAAGAGAAAAGTGTATGCATCTTTACCTTTGGCCTTGTCAGTCCACTAATGTCTGGGATGACTGACTGCTCATGGCCATGTCACTAGTCCAAATTTTTCTGATGCAAGCATGTGCAGATGAACATCATGACTAAACAAGCATATGCATTGTATATTGTCCATCAGAATTACTAAATAAGCGTAAAATTGTATGCATATGATTTTTTGACTGGAAAAATGTGTAACAGTAAACAGGGCGTGAGGGCAGGGCACCATGGACAATCTGTATATCACGGACCCCCAGAAGCCAGGGGAGCAATCTGGAACCCACCAGCCTGGCACCCACAATAGACAAAGTGGGTAAGTATGGAATAAGGTAGAAGCGTGACCATAGATGTGAAACCGTTAGTCTGCCAATCGACACACCAAGGCATTTTCGGAAACACCA
Organism: Picea engelmannii; assembly: GCA_009831015.1. Lineage (NCBI taxonomy): Eukaryota > Viridiplantae > Streptophyta > Pinopsida > Pinales > Pinaceae > Picea > Picea engelmannii. The sequence goes on along the minus strand of ML835786.1, from coordinate 12,119 downwards.
CTAAACAGATCAATTAGAAAACAAAAAGGATAATAGAAAATGGAAAAAAGTAGAAATAGGGAGGGCAGAAAGTCCCATTGCTGCCAAGCCATCATTTTCTACTCTAATATTATATGCCCCCACCTAGTTTGTATATTTAATTTACCAGCATAGTTGGTATACCTTTTCGAATATTTTACCACAAAACCCTATGTTGTTCCACATAACAATTCATCTTCCTGCTCAACCAACATGTTTCTTCCAAGGTAGCAACGTCGAATATGTAATGGACATGAAGGTAAGTTAGTATGAAGACAAGCATGTAAAAGAAAGAGAAACGGGTCTATTTATTCCAATGTAACAACAAACATAATATGATTCACATGTGAATATGGAGAAATATATTATATTTGAAGGAAGAAAAGAACAAAAAAAAAAAAGGTGCAAAGCAGCAGAACAAGCACAAAAAATATACAGACAGTAAATGAAAAAATGAACACTAGAATATGAAATAAGAGTACAGGTATCCACTTCTATAATTCCTCGTCTACATTCCCTCCAAAGAGTCCATCATTCTCTCCATCCATTATGTTTGTTTAAATGTAGCAATGCACCTAAAATACAACAAACATGAAGTAGGTTATTATGCAGGAAGACATGTAATGAAGATAAGTTATTATGTAGGAAGGTATGCAACATCTACTTACAATAAACTAGGTGAACACATATACAGACAATAAATGAAATACAAAACAATGGAATATGAAATAATAGTACAATCATGCACCTTTCTATCTCCTCTTCAATTGATGTAGTCAGGACTCTGTCGTTTTCTCTAACTATTATGTTTGTTTGAATGTGGGAACGCACAAAATAGAATGAACATCAATGGAAGATGGTATGCACTGGAGAACAAGTAATATGTACATACAGTAAAAGAGAATCAATGAATAGTCTAAAACATAGGAAGAAACATGAACCTTTACGCTTCTCCATCCATAGTTGTAAATATGCAATTTTTTTTCCCTGCCCAAAATATATTACAAGCCACAAAATATTACGAAATTGCATGGATGTAGCTAAAAAAATTATGGTTTTCCATGGCAAAGTATCCAGATAAGCTTCCATCGATGGAAATACATGTTCTTTATCCTCTACACAGATTGTTGTGCCCATGATACAAGATTTTGGTTTTCCATGACAAACTACCTAGATATGCTTCCAAACATGGAAATATAATTTTGCAGAATCTTTGTTGTACATATCATATCTCAAGTACAAGACAAATTGTATCATGGGCACACCAGTCTATGTAGAGGATAAAGAACATGTATTTTCATATGGGCACATTTCACCATACATGGTTTATAAATGCAGCTTGCATATGTTTTATTTTAACAAAAAAACATTGAATATTGCAATTTCACATGTACTTCTCGAACTATTTTTCATGAAACTATTTTTCTTTCATGTCAACACTGAAGAACCAGAAAAATCTGATAGAAGAACATATATCGACCTCGCTATACATGGAAAATAACACAAATACAAGTCGACTCGTGCGTACAGGGGATGAACACTGTAAAGCACCCAGAAAACAATAATAATCCAAAAAAAAAAAAAAAAAAATTGCTCCAACTACTAGTGCAGGACCCCAACCCTGCAAAGCCAAATCAAACAAAAGAAAACAGCAAGCACCAAACTAGTGAGAAAGCACGAACAAGCCCAACTGCATCCCTAGGGCCCCAAAGCGTAAACCTGACCCAAACAAACACAACCAGCAACCGACAAACCAATGAACTAGGGAACAAGCAACAACCACTGAACCAGTAAACAACATATGTATCTCCAACGATTACAAAACTGCAGCCAAAGCATAGAAGGAATCAGAAACCTATGACGAGCATGTCAGTAGAAATAAGAAAACATTCTTACTTGGAAACTAAAAACACTAAACAACAAACAAGGAATAGAAAATGAAACTATGCCATGGAAACTTACTCTAAAATGATGAAAGGCAGAAGCGCAGGTCGAATTGTGAACCAAACAACAAAAACAAGCAACAATCGAGGAACCAGCAAAGAAGAAGCACTCACCAAACTAGTAAACAATGTATGTATCATCAACGATGATGAAATTGCATTGCAAGGCTATAAGAAGGATGAAAGATAAAATACCTATTCAACTGGCGGTGGACAACAATATTGTGCAAAATCACTGCAACATTGTATGTAAAATTTCGAGGAAAAATGTACTCCAAGAAGCATATTTAGATAAACATTTAAGGTTGTCAGGTTGTCTAAGGACCTTGTGGTATGAAAACATTTAATCTGTCAGGCCTATTGGAGGACCTCGCGTCATGTAAACATTTAAGTTGCTAGGCCTATTCAAGCACCTCACAAAAAGTGTCATTACATTTCAATACAAATACATGGGGAAAGGATGTTATAATCTTTGGAATTATCGATCACTATAAATCTTGGATATCTTAACATTTCAATATGATTAGTACAAATAAAAAAAACACCGTATATGATCTAAGACAATGCTAGCAGAAAAATGCTAGGACAAACATTCGAACTAATGCTAGAATTAATCCACCTTCAAGCAATGCATAAGAAAAATATATGATTCAAAAATACTTTAGATGATGAAAAAGTTTGGATATGCTAACATATAAAACATTGGGAATATTGAAGCCGGCAATAAGACCTCCAATCTGTTATCCAATCATATCACTACATATATGGTACTTTTTATTATATAAAATTCAATGTTTTTAGTTCCCTAGCTCCAACAATAGATATTATGCAAACATTTGTGGTCAAAGGACAAACTAATGTGAGGTCAACGAATTATCGATCGATATAGTCCCTTGATGCCTACGACAGGGACTAATAAGAAGCAATTTTTAATTTTATTTTTAATTTTAAAATTTGAAAAACCATATAAAATTTATTTTATTATAAATATTAACCCATCAAGAAATAAACAATTCAAAAATGATTTTTTAAAAATTTATAAATTAAATTTTAACTTTCACCATATTTATTTTAATATAAAAATTTTATGTAACTTTAATAAACTTTATTAGAATTTTGTCAAACAATACAAACTTATTAAAAATCAAAAGTGTCTCCAAACTAATTACAATATACTATGTTATTAAGGATATAAAAACACAAATTAATAAGAAAATTATACAACTTGCTATTGTGGGTAAAATAATTCCAATAAAAAAATATTTCAATATGGAAAATGTTTTAGATGAACAATGCTATATGAAGTATAATTACACAGAAGACGTTCTTTAAGGGAGAGGTTTTTTTCCAATTTCCTGTCTGTAGAGGCCATATAAGAACCTGCCACTTGTTTGTCAGATTTTGACAAATATTCTCCCTCCACGCTTCTTCTTCTTCACCAAATCCAACCCGTTAGGGTCGAAGGTTTCTTCTGGATTTCAAGGTTTCTTATGGCTAACACTAGACGTGAATTCTCTTTTATAACCTCTGCCTTTAGGCCACACAATCTGACATATGTACATTTCCACTGCCGAGAGGGTTAGGCGGCAGAGCTACTTGGATTGCAAGAACACGACATCTGTCATCATCTTCGTCCATGGTAAGTGCTTAATGAGCCATGAGGCCACGTAATATGGAAATTAGTACTTTCAACCTATCAATTTTTATTGTTTATGTTGAATTTTAGGGTTATAGTATCACATATTATATTAAAAGTTCAAATATATGGATTTGGGGTTTAAAAATTATTGTGCATTATTTTGGGCTTCAATCTTATTGTTCTAATTAGTGTGTTTAAATTTATTCTTGGCTTGGACATTTGAGTCCTTGTTAAAGGACGACTGTAATTTATTTTAGGTTCGATTGTTACAATACAGGGATTAGAAAGCGGTTTTAATTCTTTGTGTTTTTTTTTCCATTGAATGGTGGAATTTAGGGTTAAATGATTTCATTTTTGTTGTTTTGGAGTTGGGATTTAGGGTTAAAGGATCTCGTGATTTTGGTGCAGGAGGATTTGGGTTTGACGTGTTGGTCGAAGGTTTCAAGATATATTTATAAATATGGAGTCTGGAGAACTTGGGTATGAATGGTATTGAGTAGGGCACAAATTGAAAAGTATTTTTCTTATAGACTTGATGGTATCAACACCAAGAAGGAGGCCAATTTGCGGAAATCCTACTGCAATTTTACGAAGGAAATTGGCATGCATTTCAATATGTAAGTGAATTTAACTCTTTTTCTATTAAATTATCTTTTTTAGGAGGTATATCAAATGACAATATAATTATGCTTATCTTGTTTCACTATATCTCTTAGACATACAATCTCTTTTACCATTTTTCCTATGTTTATTTTAAGCACCAAGAAAAGTTGTTAGAATGAGCATTTTTTTTCCTAATAGAAATTTTCATTTGTTCATAGGGTCTTCTTCTCTAATTTGATATAGAAACTACGATCAATATTTAGTGACAAAATTTGTGTGCATTAAGGTTGGTTCTTGCTTGCACTTCAATGTGTTCGTCTTGTCATTTGTTCTTGTTTATCATCTATTGTATTAGTGAATGTAGTGTTTGTTGTGTGGGTAGCTCGAACATTTGGTATCCTTTAAGCATTATTTTTTCACTTTGATATTCGTAGGGACAAGAAATAGACCCAATATACAAAGATACATATGCCAGTAATTTTATTGAATTAGGTCATGCCATTTTAGAGCTAGTCAAGACTATATTGTCATTGTATTGTAGTGAAACTTATTTAAACTGAGATTTAGGATAACATTTGACTGATTTCATTCCAAAGGTGTTGTTTCCTGGACAAGTTTCCAATCAAAGTTAGTATAATTTTCATACTGGCTATTGGTGGGACAAAATTGGGAAGAACTTAAAATTTTTCTATGATCATTAGGATATCTACTTGAATAGGGATTTCTCTTACTATGGTTGTGAGGATTTCTACTAGAATAAGGATTTCTCTATATAGTTGATCAATATCTAGGCAAGGAGATTTATTATTTTGATGGGAAATCATGCCTTCATCCTGTTTCTTGCTATTCCATATCTATAGGAGTTGTCGATTATTCAAACATACTAGAAATGCACTAACACAACGATATGTACAGGTCGCCTTCTCTAACCCAATTCTAGAAGAAACTGGTTTTGAAGTATATGCAAAGAAGTATGGTGAACATTTTTTAATTAGAAATGTATTATTTCCACATGCATCTGTCATGGTACATTTTCTAACATTATATACTATTTCTAGACTTCAATTTTACTTTAAGTATGGGAAATTGAACTCATCATTCAAATATTGTTAAATAATGTTAATTCATTTTTAACATGATTATATTGACAACATTTCTAGGTTCATCAAATTAAAGTATCATTAAATTAGGATCTAGATATTTTTCCATAAAAAAAGATTTATATTTGATATTTCATAGGAGTGATCTAGATTATTTTTGGGGAACGATATGAAGGCAGAAATATAAAAAAGATATAACAAATAAATACACAAAGATATGTAAAGGAACACAATAATGTATTAAATATCATATTCTATTAATGACTGTGTGAAATACAAAAGACTATAAAATGCAAAAACACACAAGCTATCTAGAATGGTGGTAGCTTATCTCTGAGAAGAGATGTATCGGCTATGCTCATTCACAAGAAGTTGATTACAATGAAGCTCCAAATGCCTTTTTAACATAAAAAATGATAAAACCCCAAACATAAGAATACCTAACCCTATGAAGCGCCAAACGTCATATGAGCCCTGATGGGCTAAGTTGGTACATCAACTTCCTGGGGTTGTAACTTTTTCATACGATCTTAGTTTTAGGTGCATGATAGCTCATTGGAAAGAGATATATGAAGAATACACATGTTTCCATCACAATTTGGATAAATCCTGAATTCCTATGGTGATGCTCCCAAAAAACATTGTTTAGGGCCTAAAAAATGACCCCGAAAGTTTAGGACCCAAAAAATTGTAGAAAAAATGCCAAAATGGAAACTGGTCTTTAAGCCAGTGGAATAGGTGGGTGGCCACCGATATCCACTCAGATCATTCCTACTCACTTAGGAAAGATCTTAGAGGAATCCAAAAAATGAACCCAAACATGTGTGGAGAAGAGCTTGGCGATGGCCTTAATTGTTATGCACTTCTTACAGGGTGCCAAAATTGGCATCTTAGAGAATTGATCGATGACCATGAAGACATTGTCATTTCGATGCTTGGTTGAAGGAAAACTGGATATGTAGTCCATGGATATGGAATCCCAATGTCTATATGGAGTAGGAAGAGGGGTGTATAGCCCCTGTTTCTTGATGGTGGGATTGACAATGTTGCAGGTAGTGCAAGATCTGATGTACTTGTGAACATATCATCAAGATTCAACCAATCAAAAATATTTTGCAATACTTGCACTGTATTTTATACACCAAAATTTTTTTCTTCCCATTTTTAATGAGATTCCCATATCAGCTTGGCATGCTTACTTGAAGGAATGGAGAGATGGATCATACGACATAACAATCCATCCTGGAAATGAAAGTTAGGAACTACTTTTCCTACACTCAATGTATGATAGGAAGTAGAAAAGTTAGAGTCATTATTATATAATTGTGGCCATATATATGTCTTATCTCCATAGGAGTTAAGAACTATGGTTAGTGTTGGCACCAGGGGACAACTAAGGAAATCTAAGACATGGTTGGTGATACCCTTGGGCCTTCTTGTACTTGATATTCAAGTGGGATTGTTGCAGGTATGTGGGCTCCTTTTGATGGTTTTCATTATGTAACTTTCCTTGTGTCTACATGAATTGCATAGGCCTGTGATCAATGTGGATGATTGTTTCCTTCCCAAGAATATAATGCATCCATTATCACCATGCCTGCACAATGGAGTGCATATATTTGTCGTACGTGGGGTATTTGTGAAAATAATTAGATAGAGTTTCACGCTAATAAGATAATAGATTCCCTCGTTGAGTGAGGAATGAACTAATAACATGATATGAATCATCTGTCTCAATCTCAAATGGTTGTTGCAGGTCTGGCATAATGAATATTGTTGTTGAGAAGAGGAAAATTTTCAAGTCATTGAATGCTTTCTATTGCTGCACGAATGACACAAAATTGGCGTTCACGCCACCCTTGGTCACCTGTCTTATGGCCCAAGTGATACAAGAGAACCCCAACACAAACCTCTGATAAACATTGGTGATGCCCAAGAAGCTATAGAGCTCAGTCATTATCTTCAGGGATATCCAATCGCATATGACTTGGATCTTGGTTGGATCCACATGTAAACCATGTTCATCCACAATGTATCCGAAATATTGGATTCATTTCATTCCAAAGGACCACTTCTCCAAATTTCCATATAAATTGTGTTTTTGGAGGCTGCTCAATACCTATTGAATATACTGCAAATGTTCCTCCCAAGTTTTTTTTAATATGAGGATGTCATCCAAGTATACAACCACAACGGATTTTTTGAATGGTCATAATATATCATCAGTCATCTGCATGAATGTAGTTGGGGCATTAGTCAAACCAAAAGGAATTAAAACCACTCAAAGAGGCCTTCTTTATACTTGAAGGCTTTGTTCCACACATCAATCTGCTCAATTGACACCTAGTGGTAGCCTGACTTCAGATCAATCTTGCTTAAAAACTTGGCTCCCTTGAGTTGATCGAGAAGATCATCAATATAGGGAATCAAGTATTGGTTCCTGACTGTAGTCTTGTTCAAGGCTCTGTAATCAATACAAAGTCACCATGTTCCATCCTTCTTCTGTACCATAAAAATTGGGCTCTCGCAAGGTGAGTATCTTCATCTGATGTGGCCCTTCAGAATTAGGTCTTGTATATGGCATTTTATTTCTTCATTCTCCATAAAAAAATGTGTGTATACATGGTCGTTAAAAAGAGGATCATAAGGTGTCATATCAATGGATTGATTTACCTGACAATGCATAGGAACTCTAGTAGGCAAGGGGAATATGTCTTTGTACTCCTCTACTATTCTATCTACCTATTGTTGATGGGCAGAAAGACCTCGTGTAGAGGTTTTGGCGGTTGTAGTGACCTTTTGTTCACCTTCCTTTCTTCATTTCTTCACAAAGATTGCCTCCGATACTGTCAGGATGCTAAATTGAAGCTTTTAAGTGTCCTGAATCACTAAATTGTCAAACCAGGGTTGGTAAACTTCGAGCTGATACACAGTATGTGCAGGCAAGCGTCTAGTCTTTATTTGAATGCTATCCTAAGAATAAAACACACACCTATTCTGGGAACTTGAATTCTAATAACTAACTCGAAACTGAGCATTTCCTACCAAGTCATAAACAGAAGAAAAACAGTCTTGTGCTCAAATGCTGATACTGCTATCTCTAGTCAAAAGCGTAGTTCTACAGAGTCATTCTACCTCTATGTTCAACCATTTACCATCAACATTCTCGTTTAGGTCATAACACACAGGGTATTGTCGAAACTGCATTCTGAGCAACCAAAACAAATCTAATGCTATCTACAGGAAAACAGAGTATTATGCCACTAACTGGTACCAGGAGCTCCTTTTGTTCTAACTGTAACCTAATTGTTCTAAGCACGCAAAACAACTATTGTCTAACAAAACAGAGTGCAT
>ML835785.1:23454-47873 GCA_009831015.1 Picea engelmannii | reverse complement strand
GGAGATTTAATCAAAATGCAAGTAGAGATAAAAGAATCATATAGAATATATGTTCTTCTTATTATGACGTTGGGCTTATTGTTTAAGCTCTTACAATATTCCATGGCATTGTTACTATGGTCTTATGGTGTAAACCCTAGATACGTCAGGGCACAAGGCCAATAACAACAGGGCTTGAAGCCATTGCAACAATATACTTGTTATGAGCTCAACATGTCACTTGCAGGAATTGAACTTGGGTGGGGAGGATGGCAATCATTACTCCCAACCACCCAAGCTAAACCCAATTGATATATATATATATATATATATATATATATATATATATATATATATATATATATAATATTAAATGTTATTCATGATATATATATATATTTGATATTTTAATATGTTATAAAATATAATTTTTATTTTTAAAATATGTATATGGATGAACCTAATGGTGAATCTCATCCTATTCTCATCTGAAAATTCGAATTTGAACCGAACTTGAACTCAAACCTGAACCATGTGACTGTGGTTTCTACTATGTGTCCCGAGTCCTTACAGTGGGACCAACAACATAAGAACCAACCACTTGAGAATTGCTATCCCCTCTTACCATTGCATTAGCATAGCACAATGAGCAGTCTTCAAAAATCATTATATTGACTTGCTTAATATAATATCAAGATGGACCTTGGAGTATTAAGACATGTTTTTCTTAAAATGCGTTGGATAGTACTTTTTCCTTCACATTTCTTTTTCTAGACTTATAAGTTTACATTGGTCCAAATTCCTTGAATGCCATAGTGCATCAGCAATATTTCGATCTTAATTAGATATGGTGGAAATGACAAGAATGTTATCCTTAAAGTTGGGCTTTTCAATGGAAACATTCTAAGAATGCTTTCCGGATGTAAGATTCTTTCATTTCTTGATAAATGTGAATTTGTCTTAGCATGCATACATACTTCAGTTCTCAAATGTTTAAAACTCCATGCTTCGTTTCCTTTCTTTTATAATCAATGGGTAATCACTTTGTTAGGACCAAACTTTGTGAGTGCAGGGAAATAGCATGGATGAACTACCTGAACACTTGATTGGTGCTGTGCGTGTATCTCGACTTGAACTTTCCAGTGCAATGGTGCCATCATTGGAATCCAATTCATCGTAGGTTTTTTTATGGGTAAGTAATACTAATTTTCAAAGTTTTTTAGATTTCTTTTCTTCCAGGAATATGATTGGATGACTTGTTTAGTTCAGACTTTTGATTCTTGTATTGTGTTGTAATGCATCATTATGTCACATGATAAACAAAAACAATGACAGCAAGTAGCAATTTATAGTCTTGTAAATGGAGAAATGAACAGATTTGCTCTTCCTTGAGGTCCCAATCTATTCTTAAAGCATGTAGGCAAATTTACAGAATTGTTAGTGTTTAGGTTCTGTTTGTTTTCTCTAAGTTAAAGTCCTCTTTTTGTTCAATTTTACATCTCATTTGTTTCCTTTCTATGTGGAAGTCCTGCTTATTCATGCTTTTCAATAGTGTCTTAAAGTTCACATGTTGATGGTTGGGTAGGTATTTTTGAAATCTTAAGAGGCATGGCCATAACCTATTGGGGAATAAGCATATTTTGCATCCCAAAATGAAAAATATATGGCCTATAATTTAGCACAATAGTATGTAAAACTATTGGAATATATAGAATAGTACAATTTAAAAAAATTGAAATTCAATTTTGAATAAACATACAATTTACTATGCAGAATACCTTTTTTTTTTGTAAAACGGAAGGTGTAGAGAACTTTCAAACATCAGCAGACATACCAATTCGTGTCAAATGATTCTTGTTTTTCCTTCAAAGTTGATTCCTTCTCATTTTCCCAATTGAAGTTGATAGGGTCTAGGCCCTTTTGTTCATGTAAAATTAATCTTGAATCGTTTTGTTTTTGTAAAATTAATCTGAAAATTAGGTGCTTTTTCATATCAAATTAGACTTTGTAATGTCGCCACTTTGGGACATCATGGTATTACATGGTATTATGATGACCAGAGTACCCAGTTGGAGATTATAGCGAGTACATGAGCTATTGAGGGATATTTCAGGGTCCGGCTTGCATCACTCATCCTATTTCATTAGTATGATCCATTCTGCACAGGTTGGCTTTGGTTTCGTTGCATTCCGACGATTTCCATGATTTTGAGTATTTTGAGCTATAGGTTAATTAAATTCATTGAAGAGGTCATTTTGGGCACAATATTTGGAGGAACCTCTTAGTGTAATAGCTCATTGGAATCGAGAGGAACAACACTACATGATAGGATGATGAAAAGTGACTTTCAGTGGCCAGGGAAGCCACAAGGAGAGATCAAGTGTTTTTTAGAGGTAAAAAGGTTAATTAATTAATTAAAGTGATTTAATTAATTATTTAATAATTAATAAAGTAAAAGTCACTTTGGAGGGACAAGGTGAACAAGAAGTATAAAGGAGAGGCAAGGGCCTCTATTCTCTCGTTCATGTATGATTATCTATATCTGGCTTCTAGCTAGTGAGCCCATATCTTGGGGGTTTTGAGGGTTTTGACTTAACAAACCCTAGAGGACGATTCGGTGGTGAAAAATTCCACCTAGCTTGTCGCAAGCTTGGTCTCGAGGATGCAATACTCCCCCACACCATTCTAGTTCAGAATCTCTATGCTTGTTTAAGTTGAGGTTTAGGGTTTCTTAGTAGTTGTAGAATCTCCATGCTTCTTTTTATCTTTATCTCATTCAAGTAAGTGTTCTATGTTGTCGATATTTTACCTCAACCTGTTGTTTATATATGTTTTTGGTTTCTTTCTTATGTTGTTATTGGCTATAGCATATACTTTTATTTTCTTCTTGCTTCCAACTTATTTTCTTCCCACATCTCTATATCTTCAACATTTTTTGTTTGTCCTCTTATCTACCTGTTATCCCCATTTTGTGGGATAACTAAGGAGATCATGTCTCGAGGCCCTCAGGTTGCAGATATGGAGTGCCGAGAGATCACATGACCAATAGTGTCCACTTGCACATACGAAAGCCCGCTCTATCACCACATTCTGATCCATTGTCAACGCATCCACCACACCAGTTAGCTTCTGGATGCAAATGGGTCTTCCTCCATGTGATACAAGTCAGGTATTGTGGCAGGTAATCACCCTAATATTTAAGGCATTTAAGCATGTTGTATTTAAGCTACTTTTGATTATAGAACGCCTGCTTGGACATTATTTTTTTGACATTGTTTCACCTTAGTGAGTGTCATAGATTTCCTAGTAAGTGGTCAACCTTTGGGGAGGGTTTGCAACTAGGAGTCCCTTGAGCGGTTATCGTACTATTCCCGACCATACATACCACTTTCTGCTCATCACATTCCCATCATGTTTCCCTCTTTTAGGCCCTTTGACTTTAGTGACCCAAGAAGGGCATGTACCTCATTTCATGGGAAGAAGGGGCTGAAGGCCCAAAGGGATTGTTGTTGGCTAAAAAGATAAAAGCCTAGATATTAACCTTCCATTTGCTTCGCCCAAGGATCCCTGAGAAAGCAATGAAACGCTTCTGTGTAAGAAAAGGGGGACTTACAAAACTAAATGATAATGAATGCTTAGGGGGTTAGTTGTAGGATGGGAGGTCTCATCACGAGCCAACCTATCATGATAATGGGTATTTAGCGATATGACATTACCATCATCTGGTCATCAAGCTAGGGTAGTGGCTCTCAGTTACACAACTGAGAGAAATGAGGTCTCATCATGAACCGACCTTCTCATTTCCGCGAGGTATTTGTGAATAACACTGTCCTTATCTGGACACCACGCCGGGACAATGGCCTTTAACTCGTTCTTTAAAAAATGAAAGAAATAATGAATGGCTAGAAGATGGGCTTGGAAAAAGTGCATCGCAAACGAAGGTGCCACACACCCTCTACAAAGGCACTCATGAATGAGATAATACATGCCCTTGTATGTCATGAAAATCATCGACCTATGAAGTCTAAACCCCTTCCACCTCATCATCCACTACATAACCTTGAAAGGCCATCCTTGGGAGCATTCGCTACTTGAGGGTTTTGGTCTCCCCAATAGGACCTTTATGACACCCCTCCCATACTTAAACTTGGTCAATTGTACATGGTTTTTGAGCACTTGTTTAGCTGGATGAGGTAGTTTTGATGCACATGTTTAGGTGCCTTACTTATTAGATGTGGTTTACACTTGTCATGATATCTTTGACTTGATATCTTTGGAGGGCGTACCCTTTTGTTTTGCAGGATCTTGCTTGGTGGCCAGTTTTGGGAGAACCAACCTAGCTTGGGCTTCCATGGGGCAAGGAGCCCATAGGTTGGATGATGTAGGGCCACACACCAGATCATAGAGATATTCCTTTGGAGGCTTACTTGACATCATGGAGGATCTTATCCAGCCCCTAGTACCTTAACGACTTGCCTAGGAGAGGAAAAACGTCATCTTTTGAGGGTTGGTGTCATGCTTGAGGGGGTTTGATGGTGATGGAGTGATTGCACATTTACACTTGGCATGTTTTGATCGGAGGAGGCATCGATTGACCCTAGCACTTGATGAGGAGGCTCAAGGAGCCCCAACGACCTCCATTCTCTTCTCCAACGACTTCGTCAAAGTGCCAAAATGTCCCCTAAAGGGTGACATCATCTTCTTTTTAGAGTTCCTAATGTGTTAAAGTGAATTTTAAATGAATTATGAAATGCGCCTGCTCCATCTGATCTGGATATCTACTGCTGAACTACGGTTTTTGCCACTGAATTTGATATTCTGGGGGTTTCTGAATGCGTTTGAGTTACTGTGTGAGCATTCTTGGTGATTTTCGCATGTGTGTTCCAGTTTATTATGTGTTTTAGCAGTATAAGACAATGCATGTGAAATAAGGACAACACAACTCACATACATACATACATACATACATACATACATACATACATACATACATACATACATACATACATATATATATATATATATATATATATATATATAATGTGGAAAAAGCAGGAAATACAATAATAAATGGAAGCATATATAATAATCGTCAGTTAGATCTCATCGATCGTCACTGGAATACAAAATAACTGATAAGAAATACCCGTGATTAGAAGAATGGGTGCTGGTCTGCGCATGCACGGATAGATCGACAAAAAACAGTCTCGCAGTTCACGGTAACTGCTGTAGAATCTGGAAAACTCGCCCTGATGGCGATACTTGTCAGAATGCGCTGGAAACTGTCTCAAAAGATGCGCCTTGGCCTCTAGATTGATCTTGATGACTGTCGGACTGAAGATTTGACCTCTGGAGCTTCGGATGTCACCCCCTGGGGGTTTGCGCACCTCCTGGGCTCAATGAGTGCGCCCTAGTGATTCCACCGACGAAATTTGACGATGTATAGCTCAAAACGATCGTCCCGATCTCCTTTATAATGGGTTGGAAGGGATTCCTCAGATTTGCCCCAGAATGTCCCTTGGAACCCCAAATGTGCTTCCTCAAGAGCTGTTCCTTAAATGACTGTTTTCGGCTTTCCGGAAGATTCCACCGTCGAAAAATGATGAAAGTTGGCTCAATAGGTGTGCCCTAGCTAGCTCTCTAGTGGGTCAGAGGGAATCCACCAAATCTGTACTGTCATAAGCGGCCGCACAAACCCTCTCTCAAACACTTGCACCCTCACTGGCTAAGCTGCCCAATCACTGAACTGGACACTGTAATGCACGGTGAAATACCTGGATGGTATCTCCGATAGGCTAGGGTGTGTCTCTCAACACCGAAATCGATCAATGTTGGTGGTTTCCTCCAGAAATCCACAAAACAACAAGGAGGTCGATTTCCTCCTCCTTTGCAAATATCTCAACATCAAATTATAACATAAAAATGAATTAGGTTGCTTTACCCTTCCTTTATAGCTTCCGAAAACCCTAATTTGTTGTTGACCTTTTCTCTCCAAGTGACTTTTACTTTATTTTATTATTCCCTGATTAAATCACTTAATTAATTAATTAATTAACCATTTTACCTCTAAAAAGTGATTTATCCATCCTTATTGCTTCTCCCGCCATTCAAAGTCATTTATCATCATCTTATCCTTTAATGCTCTTCCTCCCGATTCCGATGAGCTATTATACTAAGAGGTTTCTCTAAGTAATATGGCCATTATGACCTTCTTAGTGAATTTAATTAAGATATGACCCATAATAACTCAAACTTACGGAAATCGTCAGAATGCAATGAAACCAAAGCCAAGCTGTGAAGAATGGATCCCGATGATGAATGATGCAAGTTGGGCCCAATAAAACCCCTCAATACCTCTCGAATTCTCTGTCACCTCTATTTGGCTACTCTGGTAGGCATACCACTCTGTAATGTTATAATGTCCCGAAATGGGGACATTACAAATTATTTGGTTAAAGGGGTAAGATAAGGGTTGTTGACCCCTTATCTTATGTTTAACCCTTGCTAAGTGGACAAACTATGTGATAGACATTTTGTATAAATAGAGATCATGAAATCTCATTTTAAAGATATCTCCCCCATTGTGAGAAGTACTTTGGCTGAAATTTTCGCTACTCTTGGTGATTATGGTCTTTCTCTCTTATGAAATGCCTTTTGGTGATTGTCTCTTGGTGAATGGATGAGGAGGCGTGATGCACACCCCCTAAAGGCTTGCTCTCTTGGCTCTTGGATGAATGTTGCATGGTAAAGTAGGGTTTGATATCTCATTTTGTTAGATTAGGTAAAGAAAAATATGCATATGCTATTTCTTTCTTTCTTATTTTGGTTATTGTTGGTGGAAATCCTAGGGAGGAGTATGCTAGATACACCCTCCATCATTGATTCATCTCATTGTTAAGGTTATAAGTCTTTCTTTTTTGCAAGGGTTGCTAGGAGAAGTACGAGTGTGTATACCCTCCTAGATTTACCCTAAGTTGGTTGGCATACCCTATGGAGTAAGAGGGTTTACACCCAAGGGTTGTTGTTGATCTAACTTGTGCTTTAGAGACTCCATTCACCCAATTTTAAAGGCACTAATCTAAATATTTTGCATTGGAGAAATAAAATAGTTGCATTGGGAAACATTATTTTCGGTCATTTCCACTTTTTGCAATTTGGGTTTTGTTTTTTGTGCTTAGAGCACCTCTTAGCCACTAGGGCGTCCCCTCTAAAAGGGTAGTTCTTGCTGCTGTTACAAACATTTATCTTCAGCCATTAGGGCTGTAGAAACCCTAATCTAACTTCTTCAATAACTTTGAAATCAACCATTGGAATTTGCTCAAAGTTTGCACACATGAACTACTAGGTCTAGCGCACTTTTTGGCAAACTTTGAGGGGAGCTGATCTTCTTGCTGTAATAGGTTGTTTGTTACAACAAAAGGCTGATTTATATTACTGCAGAAAGTGTTTACAACAATCTTACCTTTTTAAGCTAGTATCTTGGTCTTTGAATCTTGAGTTTCACTAATGTTTAGCTAGTTTATCTCTTGCATCTTTCACTTGATTTCTTGCACTTGTTTGACAACTTATTGTGCCATTTCATTGCTGATATATACTGTTACTAACAACTTCTATTAGGGACAACAAGCTTAACTTGCTTGTCCAATTGCTATATCGCATTGTATACTTGGTTTTTGTAATGTTCTCGAGCCAAGATTTTTTGCTTGAAACACTAACTGATCACTGTTTATTGTTTGTTTAGTTGTGTGCTTACAGGTTTACTCATGAAGTTGCGCATTAGGGTTTGTGTTTATGAGATCAAAGCATGTAGACATGGATATGAAGATATAACATAAGGAAAAGACAAGATACAACAAAAAACACCAATATGGAACCAAATAGCTTAGATCTGACCTTTATTTAGATAATAGAGAGATCTTGATACAATAGATCTGCAGATCTGGAATAATACCAATAATAATATCCAACTGGAACAATAGCTGCTACAAAATGTTCAAGACTGAAGATATAAGCCTCCAAAGGCAATACAATGAACTGATGCAAAGCACAAGATTAATTTCTTTCCTTCCAGGGATTAGATCCAAACCCCCCTAGCTGAGTTGCACCCTTCTAGATGGCTGGATATACTCAATATTTCGGCCTTGTTGCTAGATGCCTCCAAATTCTGTGAAACTGGCTGGAATAGTAGATCGGGGCAAGACAAACCCCCTCTTGAAGTCTCAGGCTGAATGATAGAGATCTACTCCTCCTATAGCTGAAACCTCAAATTGAGTTGTGCCCTCCTGGATGATTGAAGAGACCCAATATTTCGGCCTCACTGCTAGGGACCTCTAAATGCTGTGAAGCTGGCTGAAAGAGTAGATCGGGGCAAGGCAAACCCCCTAGTGAAGTCTCCAGTTGAATAATGAAGAACTAACCCTCCAAATAGACGAAACCCTGTTCTACAGTGCACCCTCCTTCTCCACAACTCGTGCCAAGCTCTGATAAATCATATGGTGACTAAACCTCTTCAAAAATAAGATGGAAATGATGGTTTAGGCCATACAGAGAAAACCCAGAAGTCTTTATGTCTAAAATCCTTCTCCACTTCCTAGATTGAACTCTTCTTCTTTAGATGGTGCGCCCCCCTTGCTGGAAACCCCCTAGGCCGTGCACTGTTTCTTCCTTAGCTGATAGATGGTACCTGTAACTTCTGTAGAATGGTGTGGGAGGAGTATTGCACCCTCGAGACCAAGCTTGGATCAAGATAGGTGGGATCTTTCACCATCGAGTTGATCTTTAGGGTTTGTTATCTCAAAACCCTCAAAACTCCTTTGTGCTCAAGAGCTGAAATGCAAAATGTAATAATAATTCAGAATGAGTGAGAAGTGCGCCCTTCCTTTCTTTTATACCCCTGATCTATTTCTCTGTTGAGTTAGTTAACCGTTAGGGTTAACTCCTAGCTTTTCCACACATGTTCTTTTCTTTCCTTCAGTTTACCTTTTTCTCCCAAAGTCAAGATAATATTATAACGTTGTGCTTAGTTAATGGCTTTGGGTTGTCTTTGTCCCCATGATGCATGAGACTATAGTCCATTGGGGACAACTAGACTACTGAGTCTATCATAACGTCTTCATCAAGAGGTGGGGGACATTACAATTTTCCTTGTGTCTTGGGCAGGTATCATATCCTTGCAAATCACTGAAAGCTTTGGCAACCTCAAGCAATCCTCAAGACTTATTACCAAGCTCCCTTTTCCATTTAGCAACCTGACTTATAGGGGCATCCGTTCAAACATCATATTTTCGTCTCAATCCCCCGTAGGGTCACTGAGATTCCCCCCTTGAGGTGACTACCTCACCTCTAAAGTGACAGGAACACCAGCCCAAAGTGACAGTGGGTAGGTGCTCTCTAAGTTGTCGCCAATTAGTGGTTGAGTCGGGCTTTTCCCTACCTACAACTTGTGCGATAACACTACCCATTCTAGTGAATTGATTGTTTGGAAGCTTACTAAAAATCAAAATGGCACTTGTTATTGAGGATTCTGTTCCACATTAAGATGACTAATATGACTATCATCCCCTTCATTGCTACTAACAAGTATAAGCCTTGCTATCATCAATGATCTTTCGGTATTGGACCTTGGATTGTAGAAGAGCTTCTGGAACAACAATATGAATCTTGAAAGCATGATGAGACAAAGATGAGAGATTGTCCTTAAAGCATGTTACTAGCGTAAAGCATTGACTTTTTCTAATATATGGGTTTTCAAAAAAGGTCAATAGTTGCGTGAAAAGTAAAAGCCAATTGAGAATACAATGTGAGAAAGATAATACTTCAACCCTCTCATCAATAATGCAGTGAGACTATCATCCCCTTCATTTGTACTAGTAAGTACTGTTGATTTTTCAATAAGTTAGGTTAAGCATGAAGTTCATTCCATTTTAGCATTTAACCATAACCATAAATGTTGCAACAACTAAGATCATAAGAAGAAGCACCATGCACAAGAACACAAGATGTATCCTGGGAAACCCTTCTCAACAAGGGAAGAAAACCTAGCCAAATCCTTTGCTATAATCCTCAAGAGAAAGACCTTCACCACCAAGATAAAACCTAGCACACAAGAGGGTGCTCAAACCCTAGAAGACTAGCGCCCAAGAGAGTTGCGCACTTTTCCAAACTCACATGAAAGATATATTTCCTCAATGGGAATTTATCTTTACTTATTGTTGGAAGCAGACCAAAGCGAAAAGCAAGGTGATTTTGGGAAGAAAGGCATGCACGAGGAAGATGACAGTTGGAAGGAAGAAGAACACGCGCGCATGCATGGAAGACCTAACGACGTTAGGGTTAGGGTTTTGTAATGTATTGTAATGGCTAAAGAGCCAAAAACGTATAAATAGAGATACCGAGGTCTCATAGAGGAGGAGAAAAAGAGAGAGTAGTCATTATTGTAGAGAGAATTACTGTAGCGAGTCGATATGTGATGTTTTGCTGTATGACCTACTTTTGTAAGCTGTTGAGCTAGAGAGGCCAGAGGAGGGTAGATCTTGAGGGTTAGATCGCAGGCTGAGGAGACTGGTGTGATCTAGTTCGCCTCATAACAGATCTTGACCCGACGGAGGAGGATTGTAAAGCGCACGACGCTGTAATGACAGAACGACGATAATAAAAGAGTTACGAGCCAAATCTTTGTGGACGTAGCCAGGAGGGGGTGAACCGCGGTAACATCTGTGTTAAGTGATTGAATGCATGTATTTCTTTATTGTCTTGGTAGAGATAGATGCGTTAAATGAATGAGTTATTATATTTCTTGCATAAATCGCGATAATGGTATACTGCGTAATAAGTTACAATAGCACTACCAATACACAGTTATCAATTCTCTTGACTCAATCCTAGGCTGTAAACACATGAGTATTGCAGCCACCCATTAAGACTATCTCAGGTGAGACGGTGCAGTGCACCTTGTGCGCTGCGTTGCCTTCTGGTTTACTAGGAGGGCCGATAGTTTTAGAGGCTTTGTTGGAACCCGAACAGACATGAACCCTGGGTCAATAAACTCAGAAGTGTATAGGACAGAGTTAACCAACAAATGGTTCCGTTGCCATTCGTAGGAACCAAAGAGGATTGAGTAGATGAGATAAGTTGAAGGTCTGTCGGAGGCAGATCAAGAAAATATTAGGGCAGAGACCAATGAGCCACTAGAAGGGGATGTTGAGACCATGGAATCCCACAAAAGCAGAGATCGAAAGCTGGCCAAGGACAAAAGAGTTGGAATTTGCGCAGAAAGATAACATAAACCCTAGGGTAACAACCCGCAAATATCTTGAAAAATACGTCTTTACTGATTTACACGAAGTCTTTTTCTGTGATTTTCCACACTTATTGCAAGAGTGGATACTAAGGTTGAAGGATAACCACGCAACGAACCGGATCCGACAGTTAGAGTGGACCATAGTACATATTGAGCAGTTACAGCAGGTAAACAAAAAATTCACCTGCGCAGTAGACTTTTGGCTTGATAGTTTTGTGGCAGTCTTTATAACAGAGTTTGCAGTAGATACAACGAAGTTGTACAATGCAGCGGAGCAAGAATTTCTATGCGGACCTCGAGGAAGGTACATTAGATCGTTGTATACTTCTATCAAGACACTGTTATACAACAAAAGTGTAATGACAATGGGATCAAACAACTAAACTTCCCTGCGTGCATGGGGGAAGGGGGGAAGCACTGACAGAAAAGGGAGAAATGGAAGGAGGAAAGGATAAGGGAAAGAAGGAGGAACCCTTGGACCCAATCATGATGGATGATGACCGGATCAAGTGGATCCTGGCGATAGCTGGAAAGATGCGTAGAGGAGTACCCTACCAATATAAGGTGAATACTAAGAAGAGATCCGTAGCTGCGAGGGAAGGCTTGGCAAGTGATGAGGAAGAGGTAGAGGATCTCCGAGCTGTGGAGCAGATTGAAGAAATCTTGTGCGCAACGTACGAGAGGAAGACAACAATCCTATCCATATTAATGTCAGTGTGGAACCCATAAACCCATGTGCGACTAATACACCAAAGAGAACACCACCATTTAGACAACCGAAATTCGGGAGAAGAACGACAACAGGAAGTAGATCTACACAAGGAACAACAACTGGAGGAGCCAGTTCAGGGAGCACTAGTCAAGTATCTACACCGTGCGGAGGTAGTAGTTCAACGTTCAAAATGGCAGGACACGATCCCACCATCAGGTTACCGGAATTTAAAGGAGAAGCATTGGAGGACCCGGAAAAACATTTGTTCATCTGTAAGAAGATTTGGGAAGCAAAACAGATCACAGACGAAGACACTAAACTGGCACAACTAGCGATTACATTAAGGGATTGCGCACTGGATTATTATATGAGTTTAGCTATAAACAATCCACCAGGGACAACCAGAACAATTGCAGACATCAAGAAACTGTTGATAAACGAATTTCAAAAGCCAAGTTTCGAAGATCAATACATGAATGAGATGATCAAAATTAGACAGAAACCGAGAGAATCAGTATGGGAGATTGACCAGAGATTCAAGCGACTGAAGGGAAAGTTGAAATCTCTCATGACCGATATGCAACATCAGTCCCTGTTTGTCAACTCATTGCTCCCACACTTAAAATATCCATTACGACAATAGAAGTTTTAGACGCAGGCAGAGGCCTTGCAAGCAACCCTACAACTGGAAGAAAACTAGTATCAACAGATGGATCCAGCCATCGAAGAATTGAAGGAAGATCTGAAGAACTTAACGTTCCAACTAAACCAGAGTAAGAGTAAAGACAAACGAAAAGCCATTTGGTGTACCACATGCAGGATGGAAGGACACCACAAGACGAATGTCCAACATTCGCGCAGTATATGGCAACAGGGATGCCAAATCCATTACCGACAGGAGGACAATGGTGCGAAATCTGCAAGAAACCGGGTCACGATCCATATCACTGCTCAATGATGCAGAAATACCAGACAGTCCCAAAGAGCTCATATTGCAACTTTTGCAAGTTAGCGGGCCACGACGACAAAGATTGTAGAATTATGGAGTTGATGCGAGAAAGGACATTGGATGCATATAGAGTGTAGGCATAAATGATGACAGGGCAAGCCACACCACAATTTAACCAAGTTCCAGCCCCATACAACACTGCATAGCAATAGTATAATCCTGCGCAACAACCATACAATACCGCGCAACCACAGTACAACACAACACAACCTCAGTACAATACCGCGCAGTATAATTAGGCGCCTCAGTATAATGCGTCGAGAGGAGATCGAGTAGGCTACAGAGGTGGAGGACGAGCGAGAGGAGGTTTTGGACAAGGTCGAGGACCAACAGTGTCACAATTGTCAATAACCGGGACATTATGCAAGGGAATGTCCACTTCCACTAGCAACATGTATGTATGGCCACACATTAGACCATGATACGGAAGAATGTCCGACACTATTAGTAAAGATCTAGGAAAAGAGGAACCAGAGCAACTAGAATGTTCGGTGGATCTCAGCTGAAGCAAGGGATGAAGGACGAAACATCAACATAGTTACCCGCGGAGGAGCTAAAACAGGGAACGACGTAGTACGACCAGAACCAATACAACACCAGTGGGTAAAGAAGAACGCTGAACCAAGGAATAAGTTCAACACGTAGAAGAAGGAGATATTTAAGCAAGCCCGACAAGAATTTTAGAAGGAGGACATTGCGACGACTTCAATTGTGCAGCAAAGCAAAGAAGTGTCAGAATACGAGATGCCTCCATTATTGGATCATACCAACGAAATGCAACCAACCGGACAAGTAAGTACAATCAAAGGCTTCTTGCAATCATGTGTCAAAGTATTAAATGATCCATCATCTGTGAAAATACTACAAAACATATTAGAAAAATGTAGTATTGAGACGGAAGGAAAACTAGAACAAAAGACAGTCAATCACCTACATACAAGGAGAAGAACAAGTAGGGAATTCAGATTGAATGCAAACATTGGAGATTTCAACATGGGAGACATCATAGTAGATCTAGGATCTGAAGTTAATGTATTACCAAAGAAGACATGACAATGCGTGGGAGAGCCCACATTAAGATATTCACATGTTCAACTAAAACTAGCAAACCAACACAAAGTCCTACCAATTGGTAGACTGAAAGGAGTGATAGTAGACTTGGATGGAGTGCGCACTAAAGTAGACTTTGAAATAATTGAAATAGTGGACGACACAACACCATATCCAACATTGCTTGGTTTGGATTGGGCGTTTGACAACCAGGCCATAATCAATTTGAAGACAAGGAAAATGACATTTGAGTCAAGGGAATACAGGGTCATTGCGCCCTTAGACTCGTCAGAAGGGGAAAGGTTTGTAGAACCGACTTGCTTAGACTTAGAGGAAATCGGCCAGTTGTACAGAACAACTGCGCGCAATGAGGATTACGTCAACCTGACTGCAGATGGGATACTCAGTTGGTAGAGCATTACTTCATGTGTGACAAACTCAAATACCGGTTTGGAGAACTGGCAACAAAGGCTACATGAAGTTTCCACGAGAAGATGTGCATAAATAGATCGCACAGTAAGATGGGTAGGCACGGAAATGAGGGAACCACCCAGTTTCCATGGAATAAACGATTTGGAAGTATTCTTGGCACAGTATGAGGATGAAGTTTTAGAAAACCAGAGACTCTTAGCACTGGATATAGCACTCAAGGCCACACCTGCAAGATGGTGGGGCACACGCAAAGAGACAATCATAGATTGGTACCAATGTAAGTGGTTACTGTGCATAAGGTTCAACGCAGAACATAAAAACAATAACCAACATAAGTATGATGGACAAGGAACACCAATAGAACACTTGGAGAAGTGCAGAACGTTGTGGAAACTGACACCCCCAGATGAATGGTCTCATCATTTTATACACACTTTGGAGGGCATACTAACAAACTAGTATATAGACCAGGAATTGCGCAGAGGAACTACAACCTGGACGATATTACAGCAGGATTTTACAGTCACTTTCTCATTCGAGCATGAGAACCCCAACATAGATGCATCCCTTAAACGAATAAGAGGGATGATATTCATCAAGGAGCCAGAAGTCGAGCTCATAACAGAAGAACAACAACGAAATAGAAAGACAGTTATGGAACTGTTGTCATGTTACCATGTGCACAAAGATGCACCAGAGGAAGATGATCCGTGCGATATTCAGATCGAGGAAGCGAAAGGCGAAAGAGAAGTGGAAGGTCTGAGCCGAAGTGAGACCAATCAGACAACGACCATATAGATTGAACCCGATATACAAGCAGAAAGTCAAAGCCGAGATCGACAAGATGCTCAAAGCCAGAATCATAGAACCAGTGGAAGAATCGGAATGGATAAGCCCGATGGTAGTTTAGGACAAAAAACAAGGAGGGATACGGATATGCGTTGACTTGAGGAAGTTGAACGATGCATGCCTACATGACCCATTCCCTACACCTTTCACGGATGAAGTGCTAGAGAACGTAGGGGGGCACGAAACTTACTCATTCACTGATGGATTCTTAGGCTACCACCAGATCAAGATAGCACATGAAGACAGATACAAGACAACCTTTGTGACAGAATGGGGATCCTACCAGTACACAATCATGCCGTTTGGACTAAAGAATGCACCAACAATATTTTCTAAAGAAGTCATTGCTGCATTTAAGGAATTCATCCACCAATTCCTAGAGGCATACTTGGATGATTGGACAGTCTATAGTTTGTTGAAAGAACATGTAGAAGTCTTACGGTTGATGTTAGAAAGATGTAGGCAGTGCCAGATATCACTAAATATAAAAAAATGTATATTTGAGACACCGTTTGGGATGCTATTGGGCCATATAGTATGCGAACAAGGTTTACTAGTAGATCCTGCAAAGATTGCAGTAATTGTTAACTTGCCGACACCGAAACCAGTCCGTCAGCTAAGAGCGACATTGGGACACAGAGGGTACTAGAGAAAGTTCATCAAAGGATACACGCAGATTACCGTGCCAATAGAAAAATTGTTAAGAAAAGATACAAAGTTTTAGTGGAACGACGAGTGTCAACACGGTCTAGATACCCTGAAGGAAAAGATGGCCACCACGCCAATACTAGTATTTCCAGATTGGGAGAAGACATTCCACGTACATGTAGATGCATCAGCCATAACACTTGGAGCTCTCTTGGCGCAGCCATGAACGTGAGATTTGGACCACCCTATTGTTGAGTTTTGTACCTTGGGAGGTGTTCCCCATGTGCTTGTGCTCTCCTTAGCACATGTGGGATGGACTATACACTTTTTACCTTGTACTTTTGACTAATTTCACTTTGACTTAGGAGTTTTAAGTCAAAAGTGAAATTTAGTCATTTATGCCTAAAATGACTATTAATTCACAAAGTGGGTATATTAGAGACATAATGTTGACTTAGGAAACTTAACCCAAAGTGGGTTATTGATTTAGATATTTTTGGGGAGATCTCAACCATTGATTAGATGGGAGATGAGATGATTTCCACCATTCATATCTTAGGTTTCCTTTTGGATGTCTAAGAGGGGCGCAAAGGGTGAAGGAGGCATTCATTCTTCATTTGTTCATTGCGATAGGAAGACTTGGAGGATGAGCACGAGGTTTGTTGCATGAGGTTGCTTGAGCTTGGGTGCTAGCTATCATGGAGGGAGGCTACCAACATCTTGCCTTGTTTATTTAGTGGAGAGGTTTCACACCTGTGGAGGGTACACTTGCCAGATTGGACGCATCAGTTGTGGGTGGACTTCTAGCCATCAGATTGCAGTGAGATCAGTTGCAGAGGGAGGCCATCCAACAAAGCTTCATTTTTGTGGAGGGGTTTTCAGATCTGAGCTCACAGTTTGCTTCTGGAGCAGTTTTAGTGGTTTTGCCAGCTTGTATGTGGGGCGCACTTGGAGGTTTTGGACTTGTATTTCAGCTCAGAACGAGCTGCTATTGTATCAGGTTCCTCTATATTTTGTACTAGCTGTATTCCACCTTCTGCTTTCCTCATATATACATATACATTCCAAATTGGTTTTCCTCGAGGGGGGTTTATCCAGGGTCATGTTGACCAAAATACCTGTGTACAAAAATGCATGTGTTAGTCTTTTATATCTGTTCATTTTCAGCTTTAAAGATCTTTAGGTGTGTTGTATTTATTTTGGTATGCATGTGCTAACTTCTGGTTACTAAAACTACATGCTAGACCACCCAAAATCGCAAATATAACCATAAAAAATCAGCAAGAAGTTCTTGGACTGTTGGCTGTTATAAAACAACAAAATATACTTTACTTGACAATTGAAACTTAGTGCCTAACTGTGGTCAAAGACAGACCCAGTAGGCAAGCTTGATAGGACCTGAAAATCTTCACCTATAGCCTTTTCGAGCAGAAAGCTATCATAATCAGAACATAACTACAACACCACAGAGAGAGAAGGCCTAACTATGGTCTACGCACTACATAAGTTCAGACATTACTTATTGGGAAAACACTTTAAGATGTTCATAGATTACTCAGCCCTGAAATACCTAGTCAACAAGCCAGTGTTGGGGGGGAGAATCTGTCGATGGTTACTACTGTTTCAAGAATTTGACTTTGAAGTCATAGTCAAGCCAGGAAAACTGAATGCAGGACCTGACCACCTGTCAAGGGTCACAAATGGAGAAGAACCTATGAATTTAGAAGACAACTTCGTAGGCGCACAACTATTTTCAGTCCAGATCGCTGATGAATACTTTGCAGATATCATTCAGTACTTAAGCATAGGTACTGCACCGCAGGAATATAACACCGCAGAGAAGAAAAACCTGGTAGTCCGAGCTGCAGACTATCAACTGATCGCGAGACATTTATACAAAATGGGCGCAGACAACATCTTGCGCAAATATGTGTTAGAACACGAAAGACCAAGAGTTTTAACAGAAGCCCATGAGGGAATAGCAGGAGGACATTACGTAGGCAAAGGTACCACGCAAAAGGTATTGCGTGCAGGACTATGGTGGCAAACCATTCACAGAGACTTGAAGGAGTACTGCGAGAGATGCAATGCCTGTCAAAGGGTAGGTAAACCCAACAAAAGAGACGAGATGCCATTACGACCACAGGTAACATTGCAGGCATTCGATAAATGGGCAATAGAATTTGTAAGACCAATAAACCCACCAACAAAAAGAACAAGAGCAAGGTACATCATCACCGCAACAGAGTACGTAACAAGATGGGCTGAAGCAACACCAGTGAAGGATTACAGTGCAGAAACATCAACCCACTTCCTATTTGAACAAGTAATCACTCGATTTGGGTGCCCAAGAGTTTTGATGAGCGACCAAGGCACACACTTCATCAACAATACTATCAATGCCATGACTGAAGAGTTTGAAGTCCATCATCAGAAGGGCACACCATATCACCCACAGGCAAATGGCACATTAGAGGCATTTAACAAAATCTTGGGAGAATGCACTGACAAAGATCTGTAAGGTCAACAGGGATGATTGGGACCTCAAGATACCAACAATATTGTGGGCTTATAGGATTACATGCAAAAAGTTGACAGGGCACACGTCATTTAAACTGGTCTATGGCAAGGAAGCAATAGTGCCATTAGAATTTCTAGTACCAAGCTTGCGCGTAGCAGTAATTACACACATGACAGAACGAGGCGCAGTACAGGAGAGACTAAACTAGTTGATGACCATGGAGGAAGATCGGATCTTAATAGGATTCCACCACCAAGTTCAGAAAGCAAGAGACAAAGCTTGGCATGATAGACACATCAAGAAGAAAACTTTCAAGGAAGGAGATTTAGTATTGATGTACGACAACAAATCCTTTCAACACCCAAGAAAACTCAGAATGCATTGGTTAGGACCGCACGAGGTACAAACTGTCACATATGGAGGATTTGTACAGTTGAAAGACTTATCAGGCATAGAACTCAGAGGGATGATCAACGGGAGTCGACTGAAGATGTACAAGGATAGTTGACCACCCACCGCGCAGTAAAAAAAAATCCAGTATATTAAACAGTACCAACAGAGGTACAACGCATCGAAAGAAGAAAGAGCATGCATACCTAGGAACACAAACTTGATGAGGAAAAGGCTAAGGGCCAGTTCAAAAGGGAAACAATCGGGAAACAAAAAAATGACAAAAGCAGTACGAAACAACGGAGTTATGCAGAATTGAATGCCGAAAAGGACCGATGGGACGCCGCATTAATCGCACCAACTGGAGACGGCGAGGGAAAGTAATGGCAAGTACGAAGGAATCGGAGGTTCATTGAATCTGTCATAAAGGTAGTGTCTCCAACAAGCTTCATGTAATGCCCATACAAAACACGGATGTGGGAGCAAACAAGTTATTGCAAAACTGGAAAAGACAGAGAGTGAGAAAGCATACGAAGCACAAAGCGCAGCTCACAGAGGTTACAAAGACCATTGAAGTCAACAAACGCTCGACAATCACCACTATGGCACCACCAAAACAAGCAGAGTCGACCTAGACTGCACGACATTCCATAATTAGAACCAGGGCACAGGCACAATCTCAGGAAAGCGAACAACAGTCGCCGAAGGTCATTAATGTCGATGAAATCCCATCACCAGATACAACACCGGTGAACCCCACACCTGTGGTGGAAGAAACCCAATAACCAACGTCAGAGAGCATGAATGTAGATATGCCGATAGAGGCACAAGAGCAACATAACCAGTATGCAGAAACCCTTAAGGAGGCGCAACCAGAGAACACCGAAGCAACTCCGAGAGTCAATGGAATGACGACGAATCAAGAAACATTAGTTGAACCAGACGAATCTCAAACAACTGTGTCAGACCACCCACCGGAAGGAATAGTAGAAGATGTCACGGGTTGGCCAGAATGTTATTCCGAAGTACACACAATGGCCGCTGGAACCTCGAGCCAACCACTATCGAAGAAAGACAAGCAATAGGTACCTAGGTCACCTCGCAAACATTGGACGGACATGTACCATATTGGATCGGTACACATGGGGAGATGATCAGTTCGGACCTCCATGGGGCTGAAGAGCTCACCAGATGGATGCTGAGACCCCATCAGGGGGCAGAGACAGGACAAAGATGGTCAGAGGCTTTGCATCAGAGAAGAGGAGCATGTTCCACCAGAGGCACCCAGGCAGAGCTTGACCTAGGGGGGTTGTGCCTTCTCCATTGGAACGTTGACCTTGGGAGGCCCAGGACGTCACCCATGATGATCATGATGTCATCCAGCCTTGTGGACGTCTTGAGAGACAGATTTGGTAGTGTTGGCACCTGTGGTAGTTTGGAGAAGCCCAAGGAGGGCTAACGTTTTGCTTCAGGATGCTGCATTTGCCCTGGAAGGGGCTAACGTCACCCTTAAAGGGGCATGACGTCTCACTTTAGCTTGATTAGGTTTAAATTTTGAACATTTAATGTTAAACAGTATGATTTTAGGTATTTTGGCCTTGTCGGCCTTTTAATGACCTAAAAGTGAAAATAGGTCATGGTCTTGTATAAATTGAGGGTTTAAACCTTCATTTTAATCATCATCTTTCACTCACCACTTGGTGAGGTCTGAAATTTGCGCCCTATTCTATGGTTTTGGCTGAAATAGTTTGGCACACTTGTTGAAGGAGGATTTTCTTGGCATATTTTGGCATTTATTTTGGTGGAAGGTATTACAACTAGGGTTTGCTACTTGATTTCTTGGTTAAATGTAAGTAAATTTCTGCAAAACTTCTTAATTGAATGGTTGTAGTATTGTTTCTCTTGCATTTATGGTTATAATTTGCTGATTTAAACCCTAGGGGACAACCTCACATTGAAGGTCGTTGTCTCATGTGCCCATCAAGGTTTTAGCCATTTTTATTTCCTGAAATGAGATAGAGCCTTGCCTTAGCAACAGTTTACTCTTTCTAGCCTTTGTAGAAGAAGATTGAGCCTTGCCATAGCAACACTCAAATCTATCTTCTCCCATGCTAGCCGTTTTTCTTATTTAAAGCCGAGAAGGAGTAAACGCATCAAGGCCTAGTTCCCCTACACCTTGGTGAGCCGATTTTCCGTAGGGTTTGCCTGGTAAAGCCTCGCCATAGCAACATGTTGCCTGCAAAACCTCTTGTCTTAGTTTTATGCCACTTTTTGAGCTAGCCGTTTTTTCCATTGACTTAAGGAAGGAGGAGAGAGCATTGAGGCCTAGTTCCCCTACACCAAAGTGAGCCTCTCTCCCCTAGGGTTTTGTCCTTGAGGCCTTGCCATAACAACACTTCAAGGCTTGACCCTCTTGTCCTTAGTCATATTATTATCATTTGATCCTTTAGCTCTTGCGTCCTCCTGTTGACTCCATTTTCCCTAGGAACGCACTGATCTTAGCCTTAGTGTGATCTCAAAACAACTTCAAATACCTTTGATCAAACCCTAACCTTTCTAACCCTAGCTTAAGACTAACCTTGCTAACTTATTGTTGCCGTCATCTTTTGCTACAAACATCATTGTGCAACTAACATTTTACTTTTAAGCAATTGAATGGTTATTTAAGGCATTACCTAATGAAGTGTTAATTTGTTACATTGAATGCCAAGTTTCTTTAGCATTTATTGAAGAAGTGATCTTATAAATTGTTTCTATTGTACAAGCATTGACTTCGTCAATTTCTTATTGCTCCAATTGCTTATATATCAGATAGTCATTGATCATATGAAGTACTAACCAAGTGAGTAAGCTTGCATATATATATTTCTTGTTGCTTTGTCTTAGGAAGGTGCATCTCCTTTTGGTTATATTTCTCTTTATTGGTTGATTAGCCGGACTATCTGCTCGGAGGTGACTTGTGAGGGGGGAATTTATATCTTATCCTACAATCCTTTGCCTTCTCAAAACCCCAGGTCACCGGGGACGTCTCCCCTGGGCCTTACCTCCCTAAACAGAAAGAACCTTCCCATCGAGCTGACATTGAGTGGGATTGGTTCAGTTACACCAGTTTGGTATCCTTTCATCCATCTACTTTCCAAACTACAAATTGTGCGATAACAGTCCCTAATGAGACAAAGCAGCTAGAAGTACATCGACATATCAGTGCTTTCAGTAGAGCCATGGGTACCTTTGGAAAAAACCTAGCAAAGTTTGCAAGAGATGTGGACCAACTAGGTAAGCACTTCCAAAGTTTTTTTAAGTTTAGTTGTTTAAACTTTGAACTTCAAATACTTGATTTTCTAGCCAAAGTCATAATCTAATTTGTTCAACTAACTTTGTATTTGCAACACATTGGTGGGAGTGCTTCTAGATGTGAGTGAAATTGGTCTATCTTTGAGGGAATTCACATGAAGAAGAGAAATTGTTTGGAACAAAAAGGGTTAAATGATCTCATCTTCGTGTTGTACAACCTTCGGCTATGGCGCAACCATTTGCTAAACAAAAGACCTGATATAGGTCCCATTGCATTGGATGATATTGATCCAACTTCAGAATGGGTAGAGGAGTCTCACCCAACATAGTTTGATCCTGATAGAGATATGGATGACTTGGGTTTGGGTTTGGATTCAGTTCCACTAGGAGAAGTCGGATAAAACGAAGCACCAAGCATGGAATATGCAAGCACTAGTTGTGCAACTCGGGTAAATTGTGCTTTTGCTAGTGCCACTACTTCAGCTACTGCAGTGGAAGATGTTCCTGAGGAGTCCAAGGAGCCTGAAGACTCTAAGTCGATGGATCATTTTGTAGCTGGTATAGTTGCTGATGATGATCCCATTTCTAGCAGTGGTGATGAGTTTGATTATTGATCATGTTAATCAATGATATGTAGTAGATTAGTAGATTGTAGTTGTATGTTTTATGGACTGTAGAGGCCATTTAGAGCCTCACTGAGTATGTATTTTGTTGTTGATATGTATTGCACTTGGTGCGATTTTGATATATACACCCTTACATGGTATATAGATGAGCAAACTTTGCATATTTTGTCTCTAATGGTTTGGAATCATGGTTTGAAAGCTTTAAAATAATTTTTTTCATTAAAATTTAATTATTTAATGTATTTTTTCGTGAACCGAGTCATTGAAATCAAATCGGTCCAAGTCAATCCGAGTCTGAGTTGATAGGTGACCAAGTCAATGTCCGAGTTGATAAGTGACCAAGTCGATGTTCGGTTCCGAGTTTAAAAACTAAGCCTCTACCTTCATTATCACCCTATTTTTTGCTTAGTTAGTGTATACTTTAGTTACACTATCTTGTCCAACTTCTAACATTGTGCCTCAAAATTGAAGTGAAAAGATAACACGATTGAGAAAGAAAGTAATAATCAAATGAGCATTAATTTGTAACATTTCCCAACGTTTGTTTCTCTTGAATTCTTCTTGTTTTTATGTGTTCACATGACATCTACCTTCATTATCGCCCTATTTGTTGCTCAACAAGTGCATACAATAGCTATGAATTCTTTTCCAACTTCTAACATTTTGCCTCAAAATCTCAAGTGAACAGACTGCATGATTGAGAAAGAAAGGATCTTACCTCCGCTAATTTGTTGAAGTGTTTTTTCATGTATTGATACTCGACATTAATATCAAAATCAATTCCTTAAACTTTGATCAAAGGAAAAACATTCATACTAGGTTTGCACTCTTGGACACATTTTTTTTGTTTATTACTCTGGAATACATATCCCTAGGAAACCTGCGAAGTACTTCCCCTCAATCCGAGGACGGTACCCAGGATAAAACGGATTTGTCATACGCTTGAGGATTTTGCAACATAGGGCTCAAGGCCAATTACAACAATATACTTATTAAGAGCTCAATGTGTCACTTGTGGGAATTGAACTTGGGTGGGGAGGATAACAATCATTCCTCTTAACCACCAGAGCTAGATCCAATTGACATGACTCTTGGACAGATGTTTAAAAGTAATTGTTTACTAATTTTATATTCTTGGCTATATTGTTTCATCGGGTTTTTTTGATATCCTCATGTTGTGGGGGAAAATTTGTGCAGATGTTTGTTTACTTTTGATCTCTTGGACTCATTTCATCATGTATAGATCTAGTGATATTAGTTTGTATAATTGCACATAATTTATTTCAATGTTTCATTTTAGTAGTAGATGTACTTTTTGAATTCTTTCACCATTTTTCTATATGGTTGATGTTTCGTTTTTTGTTATTGATTAGACCATTCCATTGTGGGAAGGTGACTTTATTTTGGGGAGAGTTTTCAAAATTTTCACCAACCATAGAGGTAAGGATTTATTTTTCTCCTTGTTATCAATACATCTGAGTGTTAAAGTGTGTTATGCCTTTCCATTCAAACTAAAATATATTTATTTATTCTGTAATGCACATAAGATCTTTATGTGCTAGATGAGTAGGCTATGTAATTTTTAAACCTTTGCAGTGAAACAATGCATA
>ML835785.1:7174-19248 GCA_009831015.1 Picea engelmannii | reverse complement strand
TGTACTTGTGCATGGTGTTTCTTCTTGTGATTTTGGTTGTTGCAACACAATTGTTTATGGTTTAAGTAAAATGCTAAAATGGAATGAACTTCATGCTTAATCCTAGCTTATTGAAAAATCAATAGAAGTGCCCATCTGTTTGCCAAGCCTCCAGACCAAGGAAATAGTGAATCAACCCAAGGTCTTTCATCCCAAATTCAGTTGCAAGGTTGGCCTTGCAGTCTGTTTTCAACTGCTCACCCCCTGTCAAAAATAGGTCATCTACATGTAACACCACTATGAGAGGCACCTCCCCTCCAAGAAAATATAGGTTCGAATCATCTTCTTCGCTGGAAACCCATCTCCCTCAAGTAGCTGTCTATCCTCGAGTACCATGCCCGAGGTTCCTGCTTGAGCCTATACATGGCTCTCCTCAGTCTACACACGTGCGTCTTTTTGCTACCTACCTCAAATCCCTCTGGTTTCTCAACATATACCTCTTCCTCAACAACTCCGTTTAAGAAAGCGGTCTTCATGTCCATCTGGTGAACGCGCTAGCTCTTCTCTGCTTCCAATGATATGACTGCTCGAATCAAGGAATACTTGGCCATCCGGGCTAAAGTCTCCTCATAATCAACTCCCTCTCGTTGCGAAAACCCCTTGGCCACGAAGTGGGATTTGTACTTGTCCACGCTCCCATCTGCTGCATGCTTGACCTTGTAGATCCACTTGGATCTAGCCACCTTCTTGCCTTTTAGCCTAGGCACCACCTCCCATACATCATTCTTCATAATGGAGGCATATTCCTCCATCATGGCCTCCTGACACACTCCATGCTGTGCAACCTGCTCATAAGTGGAAGGCTCTGCATTAATGAGATGTGTCAGTAATGCCATGTACCCAAGTCTCTCTGGTGGTTTATTTCGTCTGAAGTCTCTCTCTGGAAGCCCTGCCAACCTAGAATCATTGACTGTGGACTAATACCACTTAGTCTGTGGCCCAGTGTCCTGCTCCTGTGGAATTGCATCACGCTTCTCCTCCTCATCATCTAGCTCCTGATGATTCTGTCCAACAGTCTCTCTCTGAACACCTGTACCTGATCCTGTACCCTGTGTCTGTTGTTGTGATCCTCTACTTTGACCCTATGCCTCCTCTGTCTTGACCCCTGAGTCTTGTTCCTGCTGGTCCTCTGAATGTGTTGGCAAATCTCTCGACCTCCTCAATGCACACTCCTCAAACTGTATATCCCTACACACAATGATCTTTCTGTGTGCTGGCACAAAGATCTTGTAGGCCTTGGAAGCCTTTCTATAACCAACCAAAATCCCCTTGTTTGTTGTGGGGTCCAACTTTGTCCTCTTCTTCGAAGGGACGTGACAATAACATACGCTGCCCCAGATGCGAAAATGACTCACATTCGGTCTGGTACCTGTAAATACCTCCTTAGGTGTCAACTTCCCCAAAACTATGTGGGGACTCTTGTTCTGAATATAGATAACCATGCAACTAGCCTCTACCCACAAAAATAGTGGCAAACCCTGATCATGTATCATTGCCCATTCTTCTTCGACTATGGTCCTGTTTTTTCTCTCGACCACTCCATTATGTTGAGGATTGTAAGGAACGATGAGTTCCTTCTTGATCCCCGCTGCTGTGCAATAATCCACAAACTCCTTGGAGGTGTACTCGCTCCCTTTGTCGGATCTCAACACCTGAATCTTCCTGCCAGTCTGGTTCTCTACCAGAGCTTTGAACTCCTGAAATTTGTCCAAGACTTCATCCTTAGCCTTCAGGAAGTATATGGAGGTCTTCTTGGAGTAGTCATTAATGAATAGAACAAAGTATTTGATGCCACTTATTGACTCCATGCTCATCAGACCACATAGATATGACTAAATCAAGTCCAATACTCTCTTGGTCCTGTGCTTGCTCGGTGGAAATGGTCTCTGGGCATACTTTCCCATTGCACAACCCTTGCAAGGGTCATGTCTCTCTACTGTGAACTTAGGAAATCCATTGACTGCTTGTCTCATGTGCTCCAACAGACCAAAATGTAAATGCGCCATCCTCTTGTGTCACAAATCACCCATGTCTGTGGTTGTACTGACTAATGCTCTCCTTGGCTGAAACTATAGCTTATACACCTTCTCTTCTCGAACCCCAATCATCATGTCCATCTTCTCGCTTGACCCTGCTGGTTTGATGAACACCCTTCCCTTATGAAAAGTGACCTCATACCCTTTATCCTCCAGAGTAGAGACCGAGATGAGGTTCTTTGTCCACCCCGAAACATATAGTACACCAACAAACCAAAGTGGTTTACCTTACTCCCTCTGAAACGCGATTGTGCCAACCCCTTGCACCTTGTAGCGCCTGTCATCTCCAAGCTCTATGACCAGATTCATGCATCCCTCTTGTAGCCTAGTGAAAAACTCCTTGCACCTTGTCATATGACAAGATGCTCCATTGACAACAAGCCACATGTCCATGTTTGAGACTGTTGCACTAGACATACATGCTCTGAAGCACAAATCCTCCTCAAAGATTTTGCAAACTCATCCACTGCTGCAGAAACTACCATCTGCGGTTGGTTCTTCTTCTTCTTCTCTGGACACTGTGAGGCAAAGTGTCCCATCTTGTGACACTGGAGACATTTGACTTTAGAAAAGTCAGTGTTCTTCTTCTTCCCACCTTTCTTCTTCTTGCCCTTGCTTTTGCTTGCATGAGCTAGCCCCTCTTCATCCTCAACTTGAGGTGAAGATGATGATCCTGACTAACTAAGTCTGATCTCTTCCTACACAAAATCATCCCATAACCTCTTCCAATTAGGGAGTTTCTCCCGAGCATTTACTCCACAGACAAAGACATCCCATGACTTTGTAAAGCCATCCAATGCAATACGCACCGGCTCAGATTCAACTATTGTTCCACCAAATGCTGCAAGCTCATCCCTGATCTGAGTTATCTTGGTAAGATAAGGTATTACACCTTCACCTTTGGCCATCCCATGTTGCTTCCATGTAATTGCTTGTGTAGAGCCATCACCCTGATTCATTCTTGTTTTGGTATAGGTCACTCAGGGCCTTCCACATGTCTTTTGCGGTAGCCTTTCCTGAAAGATGCGGGACCACATGATCCTTTATTCCATCAAGAATCAAGCTCTTTGCTTTTCCCCAAGCCTTCTTCCAGATGGCTAGTTGAGTTGCATTTGTAGGAGCAGTTGCAGCCTCTGGTATATGTTCAAGGTCTTCATTTACCTCCAACACTGTTGTCATCCTCTCTTTCTAGGTGGGGTAATTATGAGCCCCCTAAAGCCTATCCTTAACCCTCATACTCATGGCCATTTCTGAAAAATTGTTGCTGTTCAAACCCTCACGGCTTAAACCCTTACGCTGCCTTACGCTAGTGCAAAAATCCTAGCGATGCAGAATCTGTACGACTGCCTTAGATCCTCACGCTTCAATAGATCCACTTGTGACACTGCTTCTTTAACAATCTTGCTCTGATACTGAAGAAAACGGAGGTACTATGAGGCTGCCCAACAAGTTTGTCTTTGATCTCTTGTTGGGCTCTAAGTTTAGTCTCCAAAATTGTCCCTTGCTGCTGTTTTAGGACAGCAAACAATCAAGTACTTTTCTGCTCATAATTTGATGGTTAAGTGTTCTTTGAGGTGCCCTTGCAAGTGTTTTTGAACTGGTGGTTAGCACATGCAATATAACTCAAAACAAGTAACACTCCTATAGATCTTTACAACTCTTAAATGCTGATCTAAACACTAAGCATGCATGAAAATTGAACACAGGTATTTTTGGTCAACATGACCCTGGATAAACCCCCCTCGGGGAAAACCGGTTTAGAATGAAAGTATATATATGTGATGTCTAAAGCATGAGATACAACAAGTATGTAAATACAATGGAACCTAATACAATAGCAACTCCTCTCAAGATGCTTTGGAGTTCCAAGAAGAGATACGCGCCCAAGCTTAGTGCGCCCTCTTTCTTTGTTGCCTATCTCACTGAAACAATGTGCCCTTGACCCTCCAAGAACCGATGAAGAATCCTTTGCACACAAAGAAGCTCTTGTGTGCTACCTCTCCACTGAAGCTGACGGATCTGCGATTGTCCAACTGTAGCTAGTGCCTGCTAAGTGTGCGCCCTCCTCCTAGAGTGCACCCTCCTCCAAGCAAGAACAACCACCACAAATAAATGAGGGTCTAATCCTCCATGAGTGCTCCATGGAAGGAGGCGCCCAAGCTTCCCTCAACCATAGCCTCCATTCTCATCTCAATGCTCTCTCTCACACTCTCCAAGTGAACAAGTGATTGAATGAGCCTCCTTTGGCCCTATGCGCCCCTCTTGAACCATCATAAGGAAACCTAAAAGATGAATGGCTAGGATCACTCCAAGCCATCTCTAATCCGTGGTTGAGATCTCTCCAAAATAATCTCAACCTAAGTTGCAGGAAACGCCCTACCCCCCTGTTTCGGCATTGGGAACGCTTTGAAACGTCGAAACGGGTACGGTATAGCCGAGAAACGCCGTTGGTCGTACTGTACGACGTTTCTCGGTTTGGAAACGCCGTATGGTACGTACGTCGGCGTTTCCCGGTCGTACCAGTCGTACGACCGACATTTCGGTCATTCTAAGTTGTCTTAGATGCCAAAAAAAAAATAGGGGGCCGTGGAGCCCCCAAACACTCATTTTAATTTTTTTTTATAATGTTTTTCTTGCAATATAATGTTTTATTTTAAAAAAAGTATATATATATATATATATATATATTGTATACGGCGTTTCCCTTGACGTTTCCATTTTTTGAGGCCCTGTTTCCTACCGTCCCGGTTTCGGAAACTTAGAAACGTTTTCCCTTTTCGTGCAACTTAGATCTCAACTCAAAACCCACTTTGGGTTAAGTTTCCTAAGTTCACTTTATGTCCTTTCATTCACCCACTTGGTGAATAAAATGTCACTTTTGCCTAGTGACAAAATTACAACCTTTTGACTTAAGTGAAGTCAAAGTGGAATTAGACATAAAGTACAAGGTACGTAGTCCCAATGTATTTCCCTCTTGTGGTTAGAGACTCAAAACCACAAGGGGACCACTTCCCAAGGTACACCAAAACTCAACAGTTACCATGTGAAATTTCTTCAAACCCAGTTCACTAAACCAATTAATTTTTCTTTTAATTGATTATACCAGGTTTTCTTCCACAAATAAATAATACACAACAGAAAATAGTAACCGGGAACTTAACAGTAAAAGATAACATCAATCACATCACATGTACACAAGTAATTTTGGATAATTAATCCCTGGAGAAACCCCGGAGGGAAAACTAGTGCACTGGATTTGTGGATTTATAATTAGCAGTTGGAAAATATGGAGTTCTCTTGCAAATTAAATCGATCCTCCTCAATGGCTGAGTAAATCTAAAAGAAAACCTTACTCAACAAAAAGTACTGCTTCCCAGAAATCTCAACAAGTCTTCCAGAACAAA
The DNA here is from genome assembly GCA_009831015.1 of Picea engelmannii. Classification (NCBI taxonomy): domain Eukaryota; kingdom Viridiplantae; phylum Streptophyta; class Pinopsida; order Pinales; family Pinaceae; genus Picea; species Picea engelmannii. Next base: position 13,769 of record ML835785.1, on the reverse strand, counting down.
ACAACTATGACATATGAGTGCCTTTGTGCTGTGGTATGGTCCGCCTGCGCCAAAATTGTGTCACCCTTCATGGCCCTGTCAGATCTGAAGCGAAACCTCTACTAAATGCTGAAGAAGTGAGTCGATCCTCTAGCAAAAGTCCTCCTCTGTTTCCTTGCAATTTTCCTCCTGCAAATCCTCAATGGATCTCTCCCAAAATCGATATCTCTCTCTTCAAGTGTGCTCCTCCCTTCGCCAAGTCGATTTCTTATACTTCATTGAGTAAGTGAAACCCTAATCTTCAAAAGGATTAAGGGCTGAGATCAACCCTCACCCTCATGATTAGATCAATGGTCAAGATTAAAAGACCACAACTTAAATTATTTTTCACTTAAACCTTAGGAAAGGTACTCAATAAAGTCAACTGAAGAATATAACACATCTACAGTCCTTTTCCTAACTTGGACTTAGGAAAGTTTTAATTAATCAACTCTGGCTAATGTTTCATTGTCCTCCACCATGCTAGGGCACTGCAATGTGTGGAAGACCTTCCTTGCTACATTCTCAACAAAACAGACCAAAAACAGTCTATTCCCAAGATAACCATGCAAATAATATAACACATTCCCAACATGCTAGAATATCGTAGTATAGGTGCATTTGATATTAAATTGAATAGTTTGTCTATAGGTAGGCTGGTTAATCAATTACCACATGAGGTGCATTTATAAATATGTGTGGATTATACTTTTCATTCATATCATTCATCTCATATTTTAGATAAATATTTCACTCTGAAATATAAATTTCTGTGCATAATCTGAACTTGTCTCTTACTATTTACCACGTTGTTGGATTTTTGCTGATGAAATCTCATAATGTGTTTGAATCACATTTCCTATCTTTTTGTCCTTGTGAAATTCTGTTTCCAATGTGTGACTCCCATAGATAAAAGACTAGAAACCACTTAAGAGGTGGATTTGTGCAATACTTCAAATAGTAAATAACAGCTTAATTTTAAAAGAAATTAGACATATCTTATTTTTGCAAAAGTCTTGAGCTTATCTGCAGTGTCTCGCTCGACTCTTGTTCTTTCGGAAGGCACTTGTTGCACACAGATGATCATGTTTAATGGTACCTATCTAATTACTAATAGTTTATTCACGATTAAAACAGTAATCTTACTATGAGTCCGCAGGTTAAGTTCCATATACACTTCTCTTAATTTGTTACTCTCTAGGCTGTTAAGATCCTTTTTCTGGTAATCAGACTTTTGGATATGTTATCGCAGGATTTGTAGTTGTGCAAATCCCAACACAAGATGACCAAATCTTTCGTAACTACAGGATTTCCTACAACTGTCATCTTAGTAAAAGATCCCCATGTTTTATTGATGGAGGAGGTCCACCACGGGAGGCTTCCCCGGTGACCTCAAGGGATCAAAGTAGAAAGTATTGTAGCCAAGCCTACCGCCCCCTCTCTTGATCACCTAAGTCAAAAGCCTATGTCTGTGAAATTGATAAGGTATAAGATGTTTCGGGTACCTGCCTGGAACAAGAACACATTATAGCATGTATATAATAATTTCCAAGTACCAATATGCAGTTAACACCTCAGAAGACAGTAGACAATGAAAAGTTATCAAAGCTGGTACAAAATTACAGCAGTACAACAGTTTACAACAGAAATTATAGTTTTGTAACAACATCAAGTAAAATGGATCTGAATTGCATGAATTAACAAGGAAAACTTAGCACATATCCCATAGATCAATATCCAATTACTCCAAGCAAATTCTGAGTATGTTAGCTAGTTGTTAGCATGATGTATGCAACAAACTAGAGTGAATTGGATGGCTGTAGCAATCAAATTGTCACGACAGAAATACAATTAGTGAATTAGCTTAGGTTAGAGTTAGCAAAGTTAGTGAAAAGCAGATTAGTGCAAGTAGATTAGTGCCTTTAGGGCTATGGAGTCTTTATAACAACAATACAATTTGTTTTAGAGAATGATAATAGCAAGATATTAAAGGTAGGGTTTGAAATCTAAGGTGCTAGCACATTAGAGCCTTAGATTTCAATCTTTAAAGAGAAGGATTGTTAGAGTGCAAGCACTTTGGGGCTCTAGCAACCTTTTCTCCCTGTTGCTGCCTTTATACACACTTGAGTAATGTGGAAGAAATCTTCAATCTAATCGGTGTGTCCTTGGGGGAAAGTTAGAGTTAAGGTGTTGTCACCTAATCCTCAACTCCTCTGTCTAGGCCAACTCCTAGCGAAGCCAAGGGGGGTAGTCCCTAAAGAAAATAATCTAAGGCTTAAAACTAAATCTAAGCAATTAGTGTTCTAGGAGTTTATTGAATAAAGACAACATATGAAGTAAATTTATTCTAAAGCATATATCAATCAACAACCACAAGATACATAAGAGATACTTGCATAAAAATGATACTTGAGATAATAGATGCAAGTAAAAGGAAATACTTCAAGATAAATAACTAAAAGGAAAGTACTTGAAGCAAATGGCTTTGTAAATAGTGAAAATGAGACCAGTGCCTTAAAGGTATCGTGGGCAGTTGTAGATCGTGTATTTTATTAGATTGTCTTTGTTGATAGTAGGTTAATGAGATAAATTTTATTTGCAAGAAAATAAAGTGTTTGAAGCTAATCTAGATTTGGCCTCTAGAGGAGGTTATCCCTTTAGCTCAAAGATTTGTTGAGAACTTGTTGAAACCCAATGGTTTCACCAACATGCGCATTGGAGGTGCCAGAGCTCCAACACTGAGGGGAAGAACAAGCCTGAGGTATTCAGTGAAACTTCGCACACTCCCCCTTGGCGATTCTTAAAGCCAAGAAATAGACCTCTTATGAGATTTTCCTATTATTACTACTCCACACTGACCGACCCAGCATGTATTAAACTTACTCCCAGAAGATTGAGGCAAGCTCGCAACTGGAAGGGTCAGGAACAACACTGGGAGCTGAGCGGAAATGTTTATTTTAAACAATAAAACAAAGTACTGAAAGGGAAATATTTTCTAATTACTAAGTCTTTACTGACCAGCCTCTTGCGAGGAGCTGAGGAGACGATTTATTTCCAACTTTGAAATTGCAATAAAAAGAAATCTAAACTAGCAATTAGTGTTCTACTTTTTCAAAAAGGGAAACTAAACTAGATTGTGATTTGTTTTTAACTTTAATGTTTGTTGCCGTCCTTATACACACTTGCAAACGTGAGCCAAGTCTTGCTCACTTAGTGTGTCTTTGGAGGCACAATGCCTAGGTTCAAAGCCCACACTGTCACTTTGGCTTGAACCTCTTTCGTCTAGGCTTACTCCTAAGGAAGCCAAGGGGGGTAGACCCTAGTTTCTAGATGAGATTTACGTTAAGTTCTAGGAGTTGTTTTTAATTAGTTAAGGTTTAGGGAGAGTCTAACCTATGATGCAAAAGCAACAATGCAAGATGCAAGATTTTCTATGTCAAACAAGCCTTTCCCTAATTCAACTAAGACTAGTGCCTAAGGTTGGGCAAGGGGTCAACTAAAGATGTAAGGGTGTTTAATTACAAGTAAGATTACAAAAATTACAAGATACACTTAGATTACAGCAAGGTTAGATACTTACAAATAAAGAATACTAGTTACACAATTATACAATGAGATACAAATTTACAATAGGACAAGCTAACAATGTGTGTTTAAATGTGCAGGTAGTTGGATACAATCAAGACGTGAGCATCATCAACACATTAAGCCTAAGCATGCCCCAATAGCACTTACTCTATTGGACTGCTCCTCAATGGCAACATCAACACTCAAAAATCACAAGGACACTTAGAAGATTTAGAAGCTTTAAACACAAGTGTTCCACAATGATTGAGACACTTAGTTGGTTAACCACAAAGTATTGCTTATAGATGAGATTGGAAGATAATGCTTATAAGTTAAAACCTTAAGATATGTCAATTTAAAACCAAGGTTATTAAATACTTAGTGAGTTAAGGGTTTTAAAGATTTCAAAGATTTTTATTACCCTAACTAAGTGTTTGACCAAAAACCTCCTCCCCCAATTACCAAATGGCTGCTGGATGCTCAAGAAGTGAGGCAACGAGGCCTACCCTAGCTTCACAGGTCAACCCTAATGATCTGAGTACTCCCAGAAAGGACGCCGCACGCCGTGAGACCGTCCCCGGCCTAGCACCTTCCGTTGCCTTCCTCAAACCCCGTTTTAGATGGCGAAGATGGTGGTTTATGGTACCCTATTAAGTCTATTAAGTTTATGGATCAATTGGTTAAGTTTTTAGGTGTATTAGAGAGTGTTTTAATGACTTTGAGTTGCCTTAAAAAGGTGATTTAATGTCATAACCGAAACTTTATTCAGCTTATAAAGATGTGTTGTTAAGCATGAAAAATGAAGCACATTAACACATGTAAAGCATGTAAAAATAGAGCTGAAATAAAGCTTTAATGCATCACCATTAGTTAAGCCACAACATGAAAGCTTGTAAAGATGCTAATGAACAAGGGCAAGAACAACTTGCCAAAGAAAAGAGAAAGAACCAAGCTTATTACCACTTATCTTATGATTGCTAAAGCATTGAGAGAGAATGTTAAGTGTGAAGAATAAAGTTTAAGATTTAGATGTGTGCCTACACTATCAACATATCCAACAACACATTAACTTAAGTGATGGCAAATGGCCTTAAGTATGAGATAACATGAAAGAGAAAACCATTTATTATACCATCAATGCATTAAACTATTTAATGTTGGATTATAGCATGTGAAAATGAAATAGAACTTGAGATAGTCTTAAGACATGCAAAATAGATTGTAGCAAGTAGATTATGCCCCAAGGACCTAAGGTAAGGACTAATGTGTGAAAGAGATCTAGATCTAGAATATTTCAACCATCAAAGCATTAATAAATCATTAACACATTATTTATCCTAGCCTTACGATTTTGGGGATGTCTCTCCCAAGGTGTAGGCAATTATTAAGATGAGAAATAATTTGGAAAGAGAAAGACAAGCAAAACAAACCACTCAATGGCACAAGGTGGAGGCAAGCTTACCTTTATTGTGCCAAAGGGGTTGAGAAGAAAGCAAGCAACAACAACTAGCAACAAAATACTTGCTAACCCCACGTCCTAGCTTAGGAAGATGACTTTGAGAAGAAAACTTGAAACTAGATCTAACCCTAAGTTCACACATGGGAGGTAGGCCGTACCAATTCTCCTCCCAAGCTATGAGCCACTAAAAATGTCTAAAAAATAATAGATCTATGCACAAGAAGCTAGAAAATTGAAGAGAAAGGTTGAGATTTGTTACCCATTTGAAGAGAAGGGTCTTGAAGTGTTGTGTGGCTGATTTTGGGCAACATAACCCCCTCAACCTGTTAAGGACCTGCAAAAACCAGCAAACTATGCTTGCTGGAAAAGCTACACACAACAATATAGATGAAGAAAAATTTCTGTTTTGGGGCAGAATTTTTTCACATAATTTTTTTTATGGAAAAAGTAGATTTAGATGACCATTCTATGATGTTAACCTAGCTAAAATATTATATGAAATGGACAGCAAGAAAAGAATGAGAAAATAAGGAGTTTGAGTAAGCTTTGAGGGAAGACTCTTTCTCGAGGCAATCCCAACAAAACCCTATAAGCAAACCTGCAAAACTTCAACACATGTGATGCATACAAGTAGATAATATGGCTGAATATGCTAAAAAAATGAAATACTTGCACCCTATTAGCAAACCCACATATATGGATCAACAAGAATACTCGTTGTATAATCTACCCAAGTAAAACACTTTACCCAAGAATCTACTCTATGCAGCCCAAGATGCCAAATCCACAATATTACCTCATATGTAAGCAAGAGACAAGAATACTCGTTGTTCTTCCAAATCCTCCAAAGTTTCTCTTTATTACTAAAGGAAAAATCTTGGAACAAATACTTGCTCGAAAACCCTCAAGAGCAAAACAATGGATGCAAGATGGACACGAATGAGAGAGATGTGAGATAGAAATCAAGTAGCATAACAATAACTCAAGATATGGTGAAGAAAAGAGTGAGGGAGGGGTTCTATTTATACTTGGGAAGGCAAAACTACCTCTCTTGGATGCGTTACTAGTGTCACACATCAAAGAAAAGTCACTTTTAGGGTTTTGGTAAGTTAGGGTTTTGGCATGGATGTATGAAGTGGAAATGAGTTGGAGTGAGTTGGCAAGGCTTTGATAAGTGAAATGATGAGTTGTAGGGTCTAGGGAGGCACACCAAGGGATAACATAAGTCTCCCATTAATTTTTTTATTATTTTTTTACTTTTTGGAGACTTTCTAGAAGGGAGGCACGCCACTCTAGGAAAAGTGACGTTTTTGCTTAATGGCTAGGTGAGGGGGTGATGTGAGGGTTGTAAAAGGTTAGGAAAGGCTAGGAAAAATATCTTTCACCTTTATCCATCTTTACTTTACCCCATTTGCTCAAAATTTCAAAAATGACATTTTTCCTATGTCATGACTTAGCAATTAAAATTGTTGTTTTGACTGACTGAGACTCCTGGTGGACAAACACCTAGCAAAAGTTGTCCGACTGAGCTGAAACTTGGTCCAAGGGTGT
>ML835784.1:32608-44842 GCA_009831015.1 Picea engelmannii | reverse complement strand
GTCACATGAGGAATCAAATAATCCTTGATGGCATCAAGAATAATCCTCTTAGTCTTGATACTCTTCTTAGTGTATGCTGCAAGAAGAGTGGCATCGGTAGGTACATTCACAGGATTTGTTGTAGAGTTCTCAACAATATCCCACAACTCATCTTCTTGCAACAGCAAGATCATCCTCTCTTTCCAAGCACCAAAGTTTGTTGCCCCATTAAGTATGTCCTCAACCCTCAAACATGTAGCCATTGACCCTTTTCTGCTGAAAATGAAAAATTTAAAATTTTGTCCAGTGAAGTGATTGTTGTCCCACTCTTCTGACTTGCTGATATAAATCTGTTTCTCTTTAATTCAGCCCTGATACCATGTAAAATTTCAGACCCCACCCAGTTTCAAGTCTCATTGATTTTCAACCAATGTTTAATGCCCAAACCCTGTTTTATGACAGCCAATTAAACTCAGCATATAATAAAATTTTCAGAACTGAAACATGAGGATTCTGAACAATATTTAATGCAGAAATAAAACCATATCAGCAGCACATTACCCAAAAAATTTAACATGGTGATTTTTGGTCTAACAGCGACCCTGGAAAAACCCACAAGGGGAAAACCAATGAGAGAGGGAGTTTTTATTATTTCTGAGGTCTGAGAAAATGTCTTTTACAGCAGTCAATAATTTCATAATTTTAATACAAACTTATCTTGAAAACCGTGCCAAGCTTTGTCTTCAAAATGATGAGCCAAACTCCTCAAAATTCGTAACAGAATTTCCTGTACAAATGCACAGGTCAGCTCCTCTTTTTCTGTACCCTCTTTGACTGTACGGCCACCTTGAAAAATGTTCCAAACTGTAACAGCACAAATCTGAGCAATAAATACCTGTACGACCGCCTTGGGAACTGTGCCAAAACTCAGAAAATATGCACAGCAAACTCCTCGATTTCTGTGCAGCAATAAACATAAGTATGGATTGCTAAAATCCGTACAGTACGGCCTGTTTCCTTTGTTGTACCTTGCTCCTCGATTTCTGTGCAATATTTGACTGTACGGCCTCCTCAAAAATCCATACAGTACAGTCCTTTAATGTTGTACCTTGCCTCTATTTCCGTGCCAACTTTCAAGTTGTACGGCCTTCCAAATCCGTACAGTATGACCTGCAATTAATGGTTGTACTCTCTCCTCGATTTGCATGCCAAAGTGTGCTTGTATGCTGTCTTGGAATGCGTTCCCTAGCTCAATAAATGGCCTCCTTCAACTCGCCCTCTTTCAATTCTTTCTCTCTCAACAAATGAATGCATTAACCTGAGAAAGGGTGCGCCCTCCTACCCTAGTCAACCTCATGAGGGAAGGTGAAGAGTCCTCTCATCCAACGGTTGAGATTAGATGAGATCAACGGTGGAAATAAAATCACTTTAGTCACCCACTTTCCCTAAGTCTCAAAAAGTCACCTTTTAATTTGTCTCTCACAAATTAAATGACTAGGGTCCACATTAGGCACTTTCTCACCCCTTAGGCGCCTACGTGATGAGAAACACTTGCCTAGGTACTTTTTAATTATTTTTAACACTAAAATCCTCAGATATGCCTGAAATCTGTCCCAAACAGTGCGCCTTGACCTCCAACACCCTCTCAGTGTCTGTCGGACTAAATATCAGCCCTCTGTTGATTTGTACGAACTCTGGATGGGAGCCCCAGGGGGGTTGCGCCCCTACTGCTGACAGTTGTTGCGCCCTAGTGATTCCACCGTCGAAATCTGGTTGTATATATCTCAAACTGAGCACCCTAGCCTCCTCAGAAATGGGTCGGAAGGGTTTCCCCGGATCAGGTTCGGTGCTCTCTCTGGAACCTTATGAGTGTCTCCCTCAATGTTGCGCCCTCACTGGCCAACTACTTCTCTCTAGATGATTACTCCGTCAGAATCTGACGAGAAATCTCTCTAAAGATGCGCCCTGCCTTCCTCTCAACTGGGTTGGAAGGGTTTCTCTGGGTTCTCCCTAGTCGGAAGAAGCTAAACAAATGTCTCTCCTCAACCCCCACGCCCTCAACCTGGATAAGTGCGCCTCGCTGCTAAACCTGTGTATCTATCGTTGTAAACCAATGCAATATCTGAGTGATCTTCCCGGTGACTAAGGTGTGTCTCTCAACACCGAAATCAACCTCTGGTTGTCTTTCTCCTGGAATCCACAATGTCACTGATTCACCTGAACCTGTGAAGTCACCTCAGAGCTCAATTGTCATATCATAATCTGCATAATGAGGAATTAGGTCGTTTTTAGCTCTAAATTTATCTCCTTCACTTAGGCGCCCCTCTATTTTTGGCTCAAATCACTTAAAAGGGGCTTTTCCCACTTTTCACTTAATGTCACTTTCGAAATATAACATTCCCTAGTGAAATGACATCAAATGACCCTGTTTCCCCTGTTTCTCCCTAGCTATAGTCTAACAGGGATGTTTAGACTACCAAGCCCTCCTAGAGCTCCTACTTGGAAAGGGACATTATAGATATACCATGGAAACCCCAACTCCAGGGAAAACCAAAAAATGAGGGCTTTATTCTTCTGATTTTGGGCAATTTACAGCAGCAGTAATACAAAATACAACTCACTAATCAGATCTAGAAATTTCCAATCAATAGGAAACCCTCCTAGGTGTGTTGTACGGCCTCCCAAGCTTTTCCTTCATCAAGCAATCTCTCCACAGATGAATCTGCTCCCTTAATCAGTTGATTTGTCCTCTCTCAGGCTTCTCCAAACCCTCACGACCCCTCAGATCTACTACAGTAATCTTCAACAAACAATATCAAGCCCTTATGGCCCTCCTTCTACTTCTGAATGGTGCTTCTCAAGCCCTCACGGCCCATGTTTTCACCTCACCGAAATGTTGCTTCAGACTGTTGATTCAAACCTGCAATGTGGCCATCTCCAAATCACTAGTTGCATCCTCAATCTTCAGAAACTTGGCCTCCAAGATCTGACCTTGCACCCCCTCCTTTTCTCTCTCCATCTTCACGCTGGACTGCACTTCAAATCACTTGAATGTTGTTCAATAATACTCTCCTTGTGCCCACACCTTTGCTTTATATAAATGAATTCACCCCCTCCTTTATATAAATGAATGTTGCTTTATATAAATGAATTCACCCCCCCTTAGGTCTTCTCATCATCAAAACCCCTAACCCTAGATCTCTCATCATAAAATCTCTCTCTCTCTTTGGGTTTCCCCGCATTGGGGTTTTCCCTGGCTGGTTGCCTAAATTTACGAGTATTGCATGGATGTGTAATTGTTGTTCATTGTGTTTATTCCACTACAAAAGTGCTTAGCAATGTGTATTTCTGCTCATAATATTTTATGAATGTGGGTTTACACATTTCAGAGTTCATAGATGACAGTTATCTCTAGGTTGCTAAGTGTATGATAGAATATAATGCATACTAATTTTGTCATTAAATTTCTACACTTGTCTCGAAAGAAAACAAATTTTCCTTTAACCAAAGGATTTGTGAGTATGTCTGCTAGTTACTCACTGGTTGGCACAAACAGTAGCCTCACACTTCCCTTCTGAACATAGTCCCTGATGAAGTGGTAATGAATCTCTATGTGTTTGGATCTATCGTGAAACACAAGATATTCAGAGAGCTTGATGCAACTCTAATTGTCATAGTGAATCACTGTAGTCTCCAACTCCTGATCAAACAGCCCCATGAGTAGTTTACGAAGCCAAATGGCCTCACCAAATGCCAAGTTGGCCGCCATGTATTCAGCCTCTGCGGAGCTCAAGGAAACTAACTTCTTCTTTTTGTTTAACCAAGAAATAACTCTCGACCCCAAGTTGAAGCAACAACCTGAAGTGCTCTTCTTGTCCACGGCACTGCCTGCCCGATCTGCATCTGAATAACCCACAAGCTTCACTCCATCACCCTAGATGTAACTCAATCCATACTCAATTGTGCCACACAAATACCTCAAGACATGCTTTGCAGCTACCCAGTGTACACATTTTGGCTCCACCATAAACTGACTAAGTGTGTTTACTGCAAAACACAAGTCTGGCCTAGTGTTGACCAAATACATCAACAAGCCTATGAGCTACCTGTAAATTGTGGGATCTACTCCTTCTGACATGGATGCATCAAGATTTTCCTTGTCCAAGGAAAATCTGCCCATCCTTCTGCCACACCTCCAAACCAAGCAAATAATGAATGAGCCCCAAGTCCTTCATCTCAAACGCAATAGCAAGATTCCTCTTGCAGTTTGCTATGAGTTTCTCTAAACCTGTCATAAACAAGTCATCTACATGCAACACAAGAATGAGTGACTATCCCCCAACCAAAATATAGTAAAGGTTAGAGTCAGCCTCACTCTTGGTGAAGCCCATCCCAAGCAAATAATTGTCGATCATGTTGTACTAGACACGTGATGCCTGTTTGAGCCCATATAGTGCTCTCTTCAATCTGCAAACATGATATGCCATGTTGTGCACCTAGAATCCCTATGGTTGCTCTACATATATCTCCTCCTTTATCACTCCATTCAAAAACGTTGTCCTGACATCCATTTGGTGGATCTCCCAACCCAACTTCGTTGCAATGGATAGCACTACCCTGATAGAAGAATACCTCACCACAGGTGCAAATGTCTCATTGAAGTCAATTCCTTCCTTCTGTGAGAAGCCCTTAGCCACAAAGCGGGCTTTGAACTTGTCCACATTGCCATCTGCAGCATGTTTAATCATGTAGATCCATCTGGAACCAATCCCTGATTTCCCCTTAGGTCGTGGCACAACCTCCCATACATCATTCTTCATAATAGAAGAATAATCCTCCATCATTGCATCCCTCCACACTTGCTACTCAGATGCCTCATGGAAATTAGAAGGCTCGGCCTCTATCAATTCGCTCATAAGAGCCATGTAGCTAGAAGATCTCTCAGGTGGTCTAATATGCCTGACTGATGTCCTAGGAGCATTCACCTGCTCCTAAGCCTCTTTCAATGTACGCTCAGCCAACTTTGGCCCCCTCCTACTAAAAGACTCGGTTTGTGAGACTGGAGCATCCTGCTCCTCATCATGCTCGTCATGTTGCTCTACCTGCACAGTCTGTTGCTGTTGTTGTCCACCCTGCACAGAAGTTAGGGGTCCTGGCTGAGTAGCCTCCTCCTTAGGTAAGATCTGAACATGTCCTTTTGCTGACATCTATCCACAGGACTTCCTGAGACCCTTGTCCTCCTTGTTGTCATCCTTATACAAACCTACAATCGTGGAGAAGTCTCCAACCCACTTGGTGTGTCCTTGGAGGCACAATCCTAAGTCTAGACCCACTGTCACCTCGATCTAGACCTCTTTCGTCTAGGCTCACTCCTAGGGAAGCCAAAGGGGGTAGACCCTTTTAAACTATGTGAAGTTTGGTTGATCAAACTCTAGAAGTTAATTAAGTTATGAATTAGTTATGAATTAGGGAGACCCAACCCAATGACAAGCAAACGATGCAAAATGCAATTCCTTTAATGACGAGAAAACCTTTTCTTTTACAATACAACAAATAGACCAGTGCCTAAAGATTATCAAAATTGAATTATTGAGATATGCACACTAAAAATATTTCTACAACTTGAAACAAAGTATGGAATATCTACACAATGAATTAAACAATGAAATGACTTTATACAATTATTTCCAAATGAATAAAAAATACTTTGAAATAAAGAATGCTTTGAAAACAAATATTCACATGGAAGGAATTTGTCGAAAAGAAAAGTAAACTGCTTGGAAAATAAATTGCTTGAAGTAAAATAGAAAAACTTGGAATGCAAATGTTGTGAAAAGTGTGTAGATTGATTCTAGTAGATTTTTAGGTCTCTCTTGACTTGGGGGAATTAAATGTGAATTGTAGCAATCATAAGCTATGTGGTTACCCCAAGTCCTTATCCCTTCAACCAAAAGGAAGTGATGGGTGCTCAATAACAAAAACAAATAAGGTTCTTCCCTAGCTCCACAGGTCAAATCCAGAATGCTTGGGTGCTCAACAAGGAGGACACGTATTACCATGAAGTCGTCCCCGACTTCAACCCCTTCTAGCCTCCCAAGTCACCCTATTTTGATGGTTGAAACAATAATGGATTGAGTGCCTAATTAATCTAGCCACACAGTCCTTTGCCCTTTCTTAATTACCCAAGATCCACAAAGTGGCAAGGGGAGGGAATACGAGGCAAAAGGCGGGGCACCGATTTGATTACTTTGCAATAAAATGAAACTAAACTAGCCTTCACGATATTGCAAGGTTAGCAAAAGCCAAGCACAATGCAAGGTGTGGGCGAAATTAAATAAATGAAATGACTTGAAAATAAATCAAATTAACAACCTCACAACTATGGCACAATGTGGAGGGAAAGCCTACCGATTTTGTGCCAAGGTGGGTAAAATAAAATAAGATAAAAGGAAATACAACAAATTAAACTAGCCACTCAACCTTCTCTTTGTGGGAGAAGTGGGGCAAACAATGTTAAGCTAAAACAGAAAATTAAACTCTAAACTAGCCTTCACGATATTGCAAGGTTGGCAAAGCCAAGCACAATGCAATGTGTGGGCAAAATGCTAAAACTGAATTCAGATTTGAAAATTAAGATAAAGAATGCAAGCCCAAGAGACTCTCTTGGGCTGCTTACAATAACTTAGAAAGTAGAAGAGAGAAGAGGGTTTGGCACCACAACTCTTGGATGCTTCCTTGAGTCTTTTGGGGCCAAAAATGAACAACACCTCCCCTTAACTTGGCAAAAACCTGCATTAAACAGCAAGCTTTGCTTGCTGGAAAATGCTAAAAATGACTTGGAAATAATTAATTTCTGTTAGTACATAAAACAGAAATTATTATGTAAAAATATGAACATGAAAATGAAGATTAGATGACAATATTAGATAAGAATAATGCTTGAAAGTAAGAGAACAATGGCTAGAAATGATAACAGAAAATAAAAGGAGCTTTAGATGGTTGGACAAGTGAATTTCCAGATCTGAAATCCACTCCTCCAAGCCTTTGGTAAACTGCAAATATGTAAATCCTTGCTACAAAATAAAACAAGAAGGTGAGTTTATCTAAATGGCTTGCAAAATACTTTCCAAACCTAAGTAGAAACAACCCACAAAGATTAATAGCAATACTACTACCAATCTATCCCAAGCAAAATACTTTGCTTGGGTCTCCAAGTAGAACAATGCAAGCAAGGAAATACCAAAACATTGCAGCAATATTACCTCAAAGAGAACACCATGCAATGGCACCAAGAATACTCCAAATGCACACAAGAGATCCTCCAAAGCTTCATTATCCACAAAATGTTGTTGAAATACTTGCAGCAAGATTACAAAGAAGAAAATGGGAGAGAGAGAAAGGAATGGGAGAAATTTGGGCAGCATGGAGTTACACTGAAAATAGATGTCAAAATGAGGAGAGGAGCCTTTCTTTTAAGGGAGAGAAGCAAGAGAGACTCCCCTTGCATGCTCTCCAAGTGGCACTCATGCAAGAGGGGAGGGCACCATGAGAGAGGGGAACTCCCATTAGGAGAGGAAACTCAAAAATAGGGGAAGAAACCCCCTTTCCTAAGTTTAAACCTCTCTCTAATGCCCCAAGGGGTCACCCAAGGTCTGGAATGGGCCCCCCATGTGGTCCCCATCACCAAATGGCCAATCCAATGGAGATGGTGCACCCGACAAAAGACAAATTCGCTCCCCTTTCTAAAGTTAAGTTGAATGAGAGGTAGGAAAGGGGGATTTCATTTATTTGACCCCCTATTACATAGAAATGACTTAGGAAACAACTTTTCCCCCTTTTCTCATGTTTTACAACTTTTGGCAAAATTTGGCATTTTTAATTTAGTCAATTATTTGCTGATTATTTACCGACTTGGACTCCTCATTGACATTGACCTAGCAAAACTTGTCCAATTGAGCTAAAACTTGGTCCAAGGGTGTAGGGGGCCATAATCCATTTGATTTGAGTACTCATACCCCTATACAAAATCCCCAAAGACCAAATTTTTACATTTTTCATCAAAAATAATTAAATTTTCCAATTTACAGAAAATTTTAATTATTAAAAAATCCTAGCAAAATTTAACGGAATTCTGCAAGACTCTAGGAAATGTCTAGCATGGTCATTTACAACATCTCTAAACCTTAGTCACCCATTGGGCTCGATCATTAGAACGCCTTTCACCACTTTGGAGGATTATTTGAATGAAAAACTCAAGGATAATTAAAATCGTTGGTAAGCAAGATTAATTACCTGAGGAAAAAAAACGCTCGATGAAAGGACTTCCCTAATGATAAAGTCCTAGGCAATTAAATAAAAATTGACTCATGCTAACATATTACATTATTATCCCACGCAGGGGAGCAGACATTCTGTGCACAAAGAAAGAAGTTTTGGGGGCAAATCTGCCCTGCTAAGACATAAGAGCGGACATTTTGTGTACAAAGAAAGAAGTTTTGGGGGCAGAACTGCCCTGCTGAGACATAAGTCTTCAAACATGTTCTACCATAAGATACATATCTTCATGGTACATGACGTTGACCCCTAGTTGAAATAGGTGGTCAACATTCCTCAAATCTCACATCCCATCTCACCACTATTTTCCTATGTGTTTGAATGTAGACCCTGTTGAAATACATGTTAGTTCATCATACACTTAGAATAAATTAGATTTCAGCCTCCTATAAATATCTAACAGCCATACCACTGTTCTTTATGAGCTGAAATACTATTATCCAAGTTCTGAAATAAAATAGCAACGGAATACAAATATGAACAGCAGACAGTAACCCACATTTGGCACAAAAATCTGTGCATAAATACTTGGAGAAACATTCAGAAAAATGGACAGTTTTGAGGAGAAAAAAGTGTTTATTTAGCTTTGGGAATTTCCGAACTTTTACAACAGCAAATAGCATAAGCATTAAAACTCAGTCAATGACTTCTTTCAGACAAATTCTGAACTATACAAACAGTCCCAAACTATAGCTAACAAAGACAGCCATGGTTGTACGGCCTGTACGGCCCAGGACAGCAAATAAATCTTCAAAAACAGTCATAAATCTGCATAGAAAAATGTGCCAAAAGGAACTGTACAGAACAACATTAAAAACTCAGCAAATATGAATAGAAATCCGTGCCAATCTGTTGTAAACTTACAGCCTTGATTTCTGTGCATTCCCTTTACTGTACATCCAGCTTACACAGCTGTACAGCCTCCTTTATTGCTGCTATACGGACTGCAATAAATGTTGCTATGCTTCTAGGGATGCATGCCAAACCCTCCTTGTTGTAGCTCTTCCTCCAAGCCAACACTCCTTGTGATTCATGACTCTTCACTTTCCCTCTAGCTCTCCTCAAAAGTGCGCCCTCCTTCTCCTAATGAGCTACCTTTAAGCAATTTCAAATTGTAACTCCTCTAACCCTTGATCTCCCATGAGTGACTCTTCACTTTCCCTCAAGATCAACGGTCACGACTTAATCATTCGTTCAGGTCACTTAAATTAATAAAGTGACCCATAACATCATAAAGTCACTTTTACATTTCGAAATTAAAAGACTCAACTTTATAAAATCACTTTATAAAGTCACTTTATAATTATAAAGTCACTAGGAGAAAATTTGTTTGGTCACTTCTGCATGTTGAGCACTGCCAATGCAGAAGTACCTCCAAGCTACCAAATTTCAACACTCCCTCTTAGCGAGAGGTACTTCTTGTATCACCACCAGAATCTATCTCCATCTCATCAGCTGCCATAGTTGCTCCCTCTGTACTAGAAGTCTCTGCTCGCTCTGAACATGAAGCCACTACTCCCACTGCACTGGAAGCCTCTGCTACTACCACGAACTGAAGACAAGCTCCTAGGAGACTGTACACTCTCCTGAACATCCATCTGTGTCGACTCATGTCTGTTGAGTCTTTTGAGAGTCTCGGAAGAGGACTGAGTCCCCAGTGTCAACTCTCTCTCCTGTGCAACCTGCCCACTCTCCAACACAGAATCTGACTCCAGAAATCCACTGGACCCCAACACAGGTCGACCCAACAACCTGTACAACCTCTCGTACCCGACACCAAGCATCACTGTTGTGTCTGGAGTAGCTTCCTCTGAATATAGAAATACCTGACCACAATAGAATGCCACTCCAAATCTATCAACCTCCAAAGCTGACTCTGAGAGTAAGTTAACCATCATCTCTGGAACATACAATACTCTGGCAACCTCCAGAAATCGTCCTGACTCTAGCTGGAATCTAATACTTCCAACCCCCTTCACTGCAAGTTGTGGGCCGGTACCAACACCCACACAACAGTCTGAGTCTGTTTCTGAAAGACTCAAGAACACTAACCTCATCCCTGTCATATGTCGAGAAGTTCCACTATCCATGAACCACACTTCAATGTCCTCGAACACTAGGCAACCACTGCCCAAGGGACCAGAAATGAGAGAAAACTCCCTCTCATGTCTCTCAACAAACTCTGCAATCTCTGCTGATGCTGACACCTCTCGTTCCGGCTTCTTCTTCTTCTTGTTCGGACATTGACTAGCGTAGTGGCCAGTCTTGTGACATGCAAAGCATTTCACCTTGCTCATGTCCTTCTTCTTCTCATTGCCCTTTACCACAAGAGAAACGTTCTTGTCGTCTGCACCAACCAATGTCATTTCCTGAGACCCCTCCTGGATCTCTTCCTGCGTAAAATCATCCCATAATCTGCTCTAGTCAGGGAGCTTCTCTCTCCCCACCACGCACTTGACAAAAACCTCCCACTCCTTGGTGAAGCCTTTGAGGGCTATCCGCACCAACTCTGAGTCAGGAATGACTTCTCCAACAGCTGCTAACTCGTCCTTCACCTGTGCAAACCGGGTGAGGTAGGTGGCCACACTCTCTCCTTTGACCATCCTAGCTCCATGGAGCTTGTCCCAAAGAGTCATTTTCCGGTTCTCATTCTTAGCCTCATATAAGCCTTTCAGTGCAACCCACATTTCATTGTTGTCTTCTTCTCAGCCAAGTGTGGAATAAGGTGGTCTTTGACCCCGTCCAAGATAATTCTCTGAGTCTTGGCTTCCCTCACCTCATGAATATCAAGAGCTATGGGATCTGAAGCAGGAATAGGCACAATGGTGTTCGCAAACGACCACAATTTGTTCTCCTTGAGAACACTGTTGATTCTAACCTTCCACTGCAAGTAGTTGGAGACCCCCTCCAATCTATCTTCAAACCTGATGTTGGAAGTCATCTTTGTCCACCTGACAAAGAACCTTTTCTGCCTTCTTCAAGCAAATACACCAGCAAAACACTTGTTGTCCCAAGTGCCAAATGCTGCCCACTGAACTTCAGAGCACCTGCTCTGACACCATGTTGAAATACATCTTAGTTCAGCATACACTTAGAATAAATTAGATTTCAACCTCCTATAAATATCGAACAGCCATACCACTGTTCTTTATGAGCTGAAATACTATTTTCCAAGTTCTGAAATAAAATAGCAGTGGAATACAAATATGAACAGCAGATAGTAACCCACATTTGGCACAAAAATCTGTGCATAAATACTTGGAGAAAAATTTAGAAAAATGGACAGTTTTGAGGAGAAAAAAGTGTTTATTCAGCTTTAGGAATTTTCGAACTTTTACAACAGCAAATAGCATCAGCATTGAAACTCATTCAATGACTTCTTTCAGACAAATTTTGAACTATACAAACAGTCCCAGACTGTAGCTAACAAAGACAGCCATGGTTGTACGGCCTGTTGATTTTTCACAATGTTTTCTCACCCTGCAATTTATCCCAATCCCGGTTTCAGTGTCTTCTTATCACTCCAAAATGTTTAATGCCCGTTCCCAATATTAATGAAATTTGAAAACATTAATAAGCATAAAATTTCGAAATGAAATTTTCACTGAAACACATGAAATAAATAATCTTTTCTATGGTTGTCTTAAACACTCAGAAATTATGACAGCAAGCACACATTAAATGACACAATAAATTTTTGGTCAAATCGACCCTGGAAAAACCCCAGTGTGGGGAAAACCAGTGAGAGAGAGGGAGTTCTTCTTATTTCTTCAAATCTGAAATTACATCAGCAAAAATAAACCAACAGCAATTACTTATCTCTTCCCTTCGATTTCCGTGCTTGAAATGTACAGGAAGAAAACCAACCACAGCCACCTCGAAAAACGTGCACACACAGCCGTACCGTACGGACTATACGGA
>ML835784.1:0-13582 GCA_009831015.1 Picea engelmannii | reverse complement strand
CAGGTACACTTAAATTATCTTTTGCTTCATCTCAATAAAACCTTGGAACTTTTGATCAGAGTGACCTGTGAGAGGGGTGGGACTTTCTTATAACTTTTACCTTAGCCTTCTCAAACCCCCAGGTCACTAGGGACGTCTCCCCTAGGGTACTACTCCTAATTAGAAAGAGGTGTCCTATTAAGGTGACAGTGATAGGTCATCCTCCTTGTTATGCCAATTCAATATCCACTTGCCTTTGGCTTTGGGCAAGTACAAATTACACGATAACAGGGTAGATAGTAGAACCGTAGATGGAAGAATCTCATAGCTCATGAATCATGATTGTGAGTAGTCCTCCATGTCATAATCATCAAAATCAACATCACTAAGTGATTTTACTTGAGTGAAGGGTACAGTTTTACTAGGGTCATGACAGAAGAATTCAAAAATCAATGCCACCAACATCGAGGTACATATAGGGCTTGGTATGATACTTCCATACCCTCATACATGATAGAATCCAGTGAAAACATGCAATCCTACCAATCTTGAAATCCTGAAAACCATTAATTCTGTTGAATTTTGAATGGGACTTGTTATCCCCATTTTGTGGATAACTAAGGAAATTATGTCTCGAGGCCCTCAGGTTGCAGATATGGAGTGTTGAGGGACTACATGACCAGCAGTACCCTTTTGCACAGATGGGAAGCCCACTCACCACCACAGATGGTCACGGATTTGCAGATGCCATCCACCACATCAGTTGGCTTCCGGAAGGCAATTGGCCTTGCTCCATGAGGTACAAGTCAATATTATGGTGAGCATCATTTCAATATTTAAGCCATTTGATTATGTTGTATCTTAGATTGCTCTAGATTTCATGATATGTGCTTGGACATTATGCCTTTTGCCCCGCTTCACCTTGGTGGTTGACATTGTGCCCTAGTAAGTGGTTTTCCTTAGGGATGGGTTTGCTACAGGGAACTCCCTTAATGAGCCATCATATCGTTCCCGACCATACTTACCACTTTTCATCATTGTTCCCCTCCATTTCCTTATCTCTTGGGATTTTAGGGTGTATTGACCCAAGAAGGGATTGTCCCTCATTCTATGGGAAGAAGGGGTTGAAGGCCCAGAGGGGTTGATGTTGGGTAAAAGATAAAAGCCTTATATAAAACTTCTAGGTGCTTCGCACAGGGATCACCCAAGAAAGCAATGAAACGCTTATCTTTGAGTAAAGGGGACCCACAATATAATAAATAATGCTTAAAGGGTTAATTGAAGGATAGCAGGTCTCATCACGAGCCGACCTGTCATGTCCATAAATATCTAGTGGTATGACATTACCATCATCTGTTACCAAACCAGGGTAGTGGTTCTCAGTTGCATGGTTGAGAGAAAGGGGGTCTCATCACGAGCGAGCCTTTGCATTTCCACTAGGTGTTTGTGGGTGACATTGCCATCATCTAGTCACCACACCAGGGAAGTGACCTTCAATCTCTCATTATGCTATATTGAAAGAAAATAAAAAGAAAGAAAGATAAAAGGCAATTGATGGGCTTGGAAAAAGTGCATTACGGACGAAGGTACCACACACCCTCTACAAAGGCACCCATGAATGAGACACTACGACCCCTTGTATGTCATGAGCCCTATGCCCATTGAGTCTTGACCCCTACCATTTCATCCACCTTACATGGCTTAGAGAGGGATCTCTTAGAAACTCTCCTTGACCTAGGGCAAGATCTACCCAATAGGACACCTTCTCAACCCTCCCTTAAAAGGATGAAAATGAAAGACAAATGAGAATGTCACTTTTACTACCATTAATTACTAGGGTGGGTGAAATGGAGGGGGCGACAACCTTTTTAAATAGCATTAGCAGAGAAAACTAACCCTCGGATGCACACCAAAACACCTCACAGCTCCAACCTGCATGAGAAAACATGACCCCGTGCCCTTTTCTATGCTTGACACGTGTCCTGAAATTGGGGCATGTGTACGGCACATGCCCTGTGCACAAGACACGTGCCAAATTCATATCCGACACATGTCCACACGAATTTGTGTCCCCACGTAGGATTCATGACACGGGGGGACTAGGGGGCATGTCTTGTTTCACAAGTGACAAGTGCTTCTAGTTGTTAAACAAGATTGGCATCTTCTCGAGGGAATTGCACAAGTACAAATCCTGTGATAACACATTGTACGGCAACAAGCACAGTGCAGGGGTTATACCAGTGTTCCACGGGGATGCATTGTTGAGATTTGGGTACCTTGGAAAGTGGTCCCCTTGTGGTTGTGGATCTCTAACCACAAGAGAGAAATATTTGACCCATTGTGCCTTATACTTTATGTCTAATTTCACTTGAGTGAATAGTGACTATTAATTCACTTTGTGGGTGAATTGAGGGACATAAAGAGAACTATGGAAACTAAACCCAAAGTGGGTTTTGAGTTGAGATTTTTTTTGGAAGATCTCAACCTTTGATTAGAGATGGGATGGAATGATCTCATCCATCCATCTTTAGGTTTCCTTATGAATTCTATAAGAAGGGCACATAGGGCAAAGAGAGGCTCATTCACTTGTATGTTCACCAAGAGAGTTTGGAGAAGGGCAAGAGGATGAGAATGGAAGCAAAGGAAGAGGGAAGCAAGGTCGCCTCCTTCCATGGAGGGCTCTAGGAGGCTTTGGCTTCCATTTATTTATTGTGATCAGTATTGCTTGGAGGAGGGCGCACATGTGGAGGAGGGCGCACCACTAGCAGGTAATAGAAGGACTTCTGCTATTTCAGATTTGTTTGGCTCATGTTGGAGTAGACACACAAGAGCAGATTTGTGTGGAAGGGATTCTTCATTGGGTCAAAGAGGAAGGAAGGCGCATCACTTCAGTGGATAGAGCAACAAGGGAAGAGAGCGCACTAAGCTTGGGCGCATTTCTCTTCTTGGAACTCCAAAGCTTCTTGTGAGGAGTTGCTATTGTATCAGGTTCCATTGTATTAGCTTACTTGTTGTATTCACTACTTAAAATCATCATTATATATACTTTCATTCCAAACTGGTTTTCCCCGGGGGGGTTTTATCCAGGGGGTCACGTTGACCAAAAATACATGTGTTCATTTCATGCATGCTTAAAGTATAGATCAGCTTGTTAGAGTTGTAAAGATCAAGAGGAGTGTTATTTGTTTTGAGTATATTGCATGTGCTAACATTGGGGTATGAAAACACTTGCAAGGGCACCTCAAAAGGACACTTAACCACAAAAATTATCAGCAGAAAGTTACTTGATTGTTTGTTGTCCTAAAACAACAGCAAAGGACAGTCTTAGAAAGTCAAACTTAGAGCTAAAATCTGATCAAAGACAGATCAGTTTTAGCAGCCTGAGAGTACCTTGTTTCTCTTCACGCATCCCCCGAGGTGGGGGTCATGTCCCCCACGTTTCCCACATCCCCGGGATGGGGGGACTCTTGGGGTAATGTTTCCCCACGTCCCCTTTTTGGGGAGAAACGGGGGGACACATGTGGACGTGACTCCCCAAGGTGGGGGATGAGTCTCTCTAAAAGGGGGGCTCCTGGGCGTCCCCCCAAATGTTTTTGCCTTATAAGGATTTAAAAACAAAAAATTAAATTTAAAAAAACAAAATTTAAAAAATTATAAAACAAATATATATATATATATATATATAAAGATAAAAGTTAAAACACAATTAATGTATTAAATTTTAAAAGCTAAATAATTAAAACACAACTAAGTTTTAAAAATTACAACTTAAAACATAATTAATAACTTATAAGTTATCATATGCCATGTTATAACTTATGCCCATTATATAATTTTATAAATTTTAAAACACAATTAATTAAAAATAAGTTAATAACTTATGCCATGTTATAAATTCTAAAACACGATTAAATTTTTAAAGTCGTGTTATAAGTTTATAACTTATGCCATTCAACCCGTTTTAAAACACAATTAAAATTTTAAAGTCATGTTAAAGAGATTGAATCCATCATGGTCATTTTAAAATTTATTTTCAATGTTCATTGTTTTTTCAGTTTTAACTTTTGAGTCTTGACTCTAGACACTGATGATCTCAGACCTTGACTCATCACTCTTTTCTATTTTAAATTTTTTATTTTGAGTAATTCCAATTTACTATTTCAGACTTTAGTATCTACTATTTAGTATTTTCAATTTTGCTCAAGTACTAATTAATCAGATTCTAGAATGATGAATTTAATTTTTAAATCAATGTATCAATATTTTACTATTTATGTTTCAACTTTCATTTATGATTTATGAATCTATGTATTTCATTATTGAATTTGAATTTGAATTTGAATTTTGAATCATGTTTAATAGTTTATATCTAAGTTGCAGGAAACGCCCTATCCCCCCATGTTTCGATGTCAAAAACGATCCAAAGCGCCGAAACAGGTACGGTATGACCAAGAAACGTGGTCGGTCGTACCGTACATCGTTTCTCAATTTGGAAACGTCGTACGGTACGGCCGACGGCGTTTCTCGAATGTACCAGCCCATACAGCTAGTGTTTCAGTCATTCTAAGGTATCTTAGAGGCCAAAAAAAAATAAGGGGGCGTGGGGCCCCCAAACACTAATTTTTAAATTTTTTTTGCCTTTTCTAAATTCTCCAATGAGAATAAAATTGATTTTCTCCCTTTTTTTCATTTCAAAAAGAAATTTCCAGAAACTAATAGAAACCCTAAATCTCCTTCCTTGGGTATAAGAAACCACTTAGTTCACTCATTCCTCACACTTTCATTAACAAGAGGAGCCTCCTACAGCAGCAACAAGAAGATTGTGTGTGGTTTTCGTGAGTAGATATCTTTTCTATTTGGTGAGCAGATCTATTCTATGTTTGCTTAGCAGATTTCTTTGTTCTCTTGGTGAGCATTAGCAAATTTCTGTTTTGTTTGGCGAGCCGATTTTCTTCTTGTTTTTGCAGCATTCATAGCTTCTCAAAGCTATTTCATCTGCCCCTCGAGCTACTGAAGTAAGCAGGCAGCAAGAATATTATCCTCTTTGGAGGCATGTTACCAAGGTCAAGCCTATCGGTGCTGGTGGAGATTCATGGGAATGGAGGTGCAATTTATGCAAGAAGGATAAGACCTTCAAGGGCTCTTACACAAGATTCAAGGCTCACATTTTTCATGAAGGGAAGGGTATTGAAGGTTGTTCACATACTCTTGATCTGCAAGTGAGGGATAAATTCTAGAAAGAGCATGATGATGCTCAAAAAATGAAGGATAATAGAGCCAAGATTGCTATGCATAGCACTAGCAAGCATCTTCCTTCCTCGGGTGTTAGCAATGAGCCAAGGATTGTTCAACAATCAAAAGAGAGAAGAAGCAGAGTCAAGAGTAGCAAGGGCCATATTTTCATGTGGCATCCCATTTAATGTGGTTCGGTCCCCCTATTGAAAGGATATGGTGAAGGCAATTAACGAAGCTCCTCGAGGTTTCAAGGGGCCAAACTATGAAAAACTAATAACAGTGTTGCTCCAGAAAAAGAGGGCATTGATTCATGATATTCTCAAACCAGTTCGTAGCTCATGGACCAGCAAAGGGGTTTCCATTATCTCTGATGGATGGACTGATACAAAGTGGAGGCCCTTGGTCAATGTTATTGCATCATCACCAACAAGAGCGATGTTCTTAATAGCAGAAGATTGTTCTGGCGAGGTATAAGATAGCACATTCATTGTTGATATTTTAATTTCTGCTATTGAACAAGTAGGGCCAGCAAATGTGGTGCAAGTTATCACAAATAATGCACCTGTTTGCAAAGTTGCAGGCTTGATTGTTGAGAGTAGATATCATCATATTTTTTGAACTCCTTGCATTGTCCATAATTTAAATCTGATTTTAGAAGAGATCGAGGAAAAAACTGAATGGATTAAGGAGGTCACAGGGCAAGCTAGGGGGATCATTAAATTCATCACCAACCACCACCAGTCTCAAGCAATATATCGAGAATACTCCAAATTGGAGTTGCTCAAAGCTGTTGAGACAAGATATGCCTCAAACTTCATCATGTTGCGCCGCCTTGTTGAGATCAAAAGTGCATTGATTAGTATGGTGGTGGGTGTGACTCGGGCTTAGTGGAGACAGGCAGATTCAGAGAGGGGAAGTATGGTGCGGAGGGTGTTGATTGATGAGGATTGGTGGAGCAAGGTAGAATTCTTGCTCAAGTTTACATTACTTGTATTTAAGCTTCTCCGAGATGCAGACACAGACAAACCTTTCTTGGGAGAAATTTATGATGGCATGGATACCATGATTGAGAAAACCATGGAAATTATTACACAGGAGGCTCCCACTCTATTTTTTGTTGAGGTTGATTTTGCTGAGCATGTGAAGTCCATCATTGTTACTAGGTGGAATGGCTTCAACACTCCATTGCACACTTTGGCACATGCTCTAAATCCCAAATTTTATGATGAGGATTTCATTTCTCAAAGCAATGGGAAGAGGAAGGCCCCACATAAGGACAAGGAGGTGGCCACAGGAGTGAAAAAATCCTTCCAGAGGTTGTTTCCATCTTCTCAACAAACAAAGGTGAGGGAGGAATTTGCTTGTTTTGTTGCTGGATTAGAGGATTTTGCAGACATCTCAGCTTTGGAGGAGAGAAGCACCATGAACCTGGTTAAATGGTGGACTTGTCATGGGGAAAATGGTGCATATTTGCAAAGCCTTGCCACTCATATTCTATCACAAGTGGAAAGCTCTTCATCAGCAAAAAGGAATTGGAGCACCTATGGTTTCATTCATTCCATGAAGCGCAACAAGTTGGGATCGCAGAAGGCTGAGGATCGTGTATATGTGCATTCAAACCTCCGCCTTGTGTCTCGTAAGGGTGAAGAATATACAAGTGGGCCTCATAAAGAGTCGGATGTGGATGCAGAAAACCCAGACTTAGAGCTCTCTCTTGCTGCTCTTGATATTGATGATGATGCAACTGGAAGTGGAATTGCCTCTTCTTCCCATCGAGGCTCTAGTTCTGTTGAACATGCATCTTGTTCTATTTTTGATGATGAGAATGAGGATCAATATGATATGTATTAGGATATGTAATTGAAGTTGCCTTTAGCTCATGTTTTCTTTCATTTTCAGCACATACAACCATTTATAAAAGCTGATTTTGGATGTAAAGCCTCATCTATAAAGGCTAATTTTGGATTTTGCTACTTGCATCATGTAATAAATGATATTGATGATCTATGGGAGTTAATATGGACATGGTTTTCCTTCGAAA
Organism: Picea engelmannii; assembly: GCA_009831015.1. Lineage (NCBI taxonomy): Eukaryota > Viridiplantae > Streptophyta > Pinopsida > Pinales > Pinaceae > Picea > Picea engelmannii. The sequence goes on along the minus strand of ML835784.1, from coordinate 6,327 downwards.
ATGTCATTTATGTGTATCATTATATTTTTCTTGCAATATAATGTTTTATTTTTAAAAAATCTATATATATATGGCATTTACCCCGACGTTTCCATTTTTTAGGGCTTGTTTCGTACCGTCCCGGTTTCGGAAACTTAGAAACGTTTCCCCATTTCGTGCAACTTAGGTTTATATCATTTACAAATTTGAATTTTCAATTTACTAATTTAGTAGTATTTAGTATTTTAGTATTTACTGATGAATTTGCATGGAATGAACATTTAATTGTTATTGTGGAGATTTTATCGTTATTATTTTTATTTTTAAAATTTTATATTTTGTATTTTAATATTATGTATGTGACGTCCCCCATCTCCCATGTCCCTAAAATCCCTAAAATTTGGGGGTACTTCCACACATCCCCCCCTATGCATCTCCCCGCTCCCACATCCCCCCGTCCTAGAGACTTGGTGGAACATTGGGTTATACGGCAGTGTACAGTAATTCACACAGACCAACAGCTACACAAAATGAGTAGGGACCTTACATAAACCAGGCTCTAATACTAATGGAGTAGATGCACTCAATTTGCCCAATGAATCTGAGAACAATAAAATATTTTCTATATCAATAGATGAATGAATAATGATATGATTTTTACATTTGAATAGCCCTCAATAAATATAGTTCGAAGAGGGCCTCGTGCCTTTTCATTAAAAAGTTGTGACTTTGTGTTATCTTTACTATATTCAGTCTCCTTTATATATATATATATATATATATATATATATATAATTCATTTTTATCTTTTACTTTTACTTTACTTTATATTACAACTATTATTTATTTATCCCTATCTTTATTTAGGTATATAACCAAACCCATGACATTAATTATCGAATATTAAAATTTTATAAAATTGGTTAATCTTAAGCATTTAATCAAAATCATATTCTGAAACAAGAAGTTAATCAAAAGGAATTATTTATGTTGATGTAGACAAAAGTAAGCTTACCTGATAGTGTGTCAAAAGCCTTCCTGCTTCAACATGCCCCTCAGCCAGTCTTAACCTTTTGTCTAAGTTTTCAAGCATGCTGAACTGTTTCTCTTGACCGACAAAAGCATCATTGCTTCCACTGACAGACAACTGACTATAATCCTCCTCATCCAAGAACACTGAACTCATAGTAAGCTTTGAATTTGAAACAACACTACTATGAGATTTTCTAAGCACTCTTTCCAAGCCCTTTCTCTGAGTAAAATCCTCAGAACCACCAATGGAATTTCTACTCCTCAAGCTTTTATGTGGAAGCTTAGATAAGATAGAGGCCATCAGACCCCATCTATCAGTGAGTGAACAAGCATATATACAGTACAAGCCTACCTCTATCATTTCCAGTTCATCCTTGAAAAGCCAAATCCCTTCTGAATCTTTGCATCCCTCCTCTAAAATCACAGAGCAGAGTTCCAAATTATTGTCCTTTGCTTTCTCTTTTAACCATTTAACTAAAAATGTCTCTGAACAGACTATAGACTTGACTGGCTGATTCATTGAAAAATCTGTCTCCTCAAGTGTGCCTGTTGTACCATATTTCCTATGCATAAAAGGAACAGCCAACTCCCTCAATCTTTCCACAACTGTAGCTTCGGTCACTCCATTGAGCATTGCATTAAATTTTTCATAATCACAAAGATGTTCCCAAGCACCGAGACTTAAATCAAGGTCTCTGTCTGCAATACCTCCACCAGAAAAAACAAGATGACACAAATCAGAGACATCATCAAAGAAAGCTCTCAACTCTATGATTCCTTTGTGATGATAGCCAATGTCCAACAAAATAAGGCAATTCTCCAGTTGCCCACTCAGTTTGTCTATAGTCCTTGCCCGTTCTTTGTACCACTGAATCACATCCATAGTAGATGGCCAGAGCAGTCCACTATGTAGTTTAACCATATGTTCTGTACACATTCTAAGATCAATTTCCCCACTTCTGTCTTGCCAATGACTGTCAATGAAAGCCATAACTTCTTCATTCTCAACCCAATCCTCATCCCTCACAGCAGGTTCAATTTTTGGTAATCCAGGCAGCAACTGACTATAGTTGTGAACTGGAATGGTTTCAGGAACTGCATCTAAGATTCTTAAGATGGAGGGAGCTAAGGAAATGGTATGGCGCTTGAAAAGCAAGTTCAAAGCCCCAACTTTTCCACTCTCTGCAAGATTAATGGCAATTTCATCAAGATGCTGTTCACGGAATATCGCATACTCCTGTGAAGAAAACCTGCACTTTAACATACTACCACTATTCAGCAATCAAAAAACTTAAATAAATCCTTCTCTAAAATATAAAGATAGTGCAATAATCCAGGATACATTCACAATTTATAATGTTAAATAAAAAATATGAGCATTTAACCCAATACAGGGCAGGTTTTTATGTTCACCGTGGAACTAATAAGGGATAACATGCCAAAACTAAAGCCATCATTGTTATCATAATCCGGTCTGATAATTAGGCCACAAATGCAATTATTGCACTACATGCCACATCAATCAAAATAAGTGGACAACTTAATCCAGCTAGATTAGAAACTCTAAAATCTAAAGCGATATGCAACTGTCCCCTCTATACGCATTTTAGACGGATGAGAATTTTAATTACAAATCTTGGAAAAAAGTTTTCATAAAGTCTAGATATGCATAGGCTGTAGGTTGACAAAGGATCCGTATTACAATTACAATCTTGGATAGACTGTAGGTTAACAAGAATGCATGCCACTAAAAATTTCCAAAGGCCTATTATGAGTTTTTTCTCCATTCTATGAAGTCTATCGCTAGTAATAATAACATACATCAGGTCAATTCCCACTAGCTCAACCGGTTAAGGTGTGGGTTTCGTTTGTTAGGCGACCCAAGTTCAATACCCTTATGGTGAGTTTAGTCAGGAGGAGACACCAAAAATCCAGCCATGTTAAGGGTTGGTGCAGCCCATGCCAAGTGCGAACCCCGGGTGATTTTGACGGCTTAGATGCACCATGGGTTGTGGTTTCTTAGCCAACAGTTGAAATGATGGCCCCACAAGTGACGGGCATTTCTAACAAACAAAAAAAAAAAATAACATAGATCACATAAGATATTTTTATTAATGTCCAACAAATGACCACAAAAGTAGGTCAATGGAACCAAAAGAGTATATTCAGTGTAGTTACAAAATGGGAGTGCAAAAACTCTCCTAGATCAGTACTGAAAGCAGGAAAAGATAAAGAACTAAAGTCTAACTAAAATCTAGGAAAGATAAGTTTATTAATGTCCAACAAAGGACCAAAAGTAGGTCAACAAGGATGCTCGGTACATAGGTTGGACCTACTTTTTCTTTCTTTTTTTCTTTATTAATGTCCAACAAATGACCTTACTTAATTGGGCAATTACATGATTTATTATGCCTACTCTTTGATTATGTTGAGTGGTCATGCAGGGTTCCTCGTCTTCCTAGTCTGTTACATTGGTCATTTGATTATGACGATTGCTCACGAGCTTCTTTTGTGAATTTTGAGAACTTAGGCAAATGAGTGGCTTGGGCCACATACAAAAAAAGGAAAGAAAAAATAATTGAAAAAGAAGTATTTTTATCACCTAGGGTTAACATTAGGTTGATGGATACAATCCCCTTTTGATTGGATGTGTTTTTGGTTTTAGGATAAGTGTAGAGTCGATTTGCATGGATTTTCAATTTTACAATCCCTATGAAGTATTTGATTCCACATTTTGTTTGTGTCCATTCAGCAGGTGGTTTTAATTCTTCATTCCCCACATTGAGTTTGATTTTGGGATGGTCGTCATTATTTCAAAGTTAAGATAAATGTCTTCAGACATAGTAGGTCATGTTATCCCCCCACTAGTGGATAACTATTTCAGAAAGAACATCTAGAGGCGCCCAACCTGAAGACATGGAAACCCAGAAGATGTGCATGTACGTGCAAATTTGAACTCTTGGTCCTCCTCCATAGTGTAAGCATCACTCAAGGGCATGATCAGCATATGACACCCATGGCATTTGGACGGGCCTGTCAGACATCCTTGAGAAGCATGTTGCAAGTTGGTAAGTCTGTCATCATGGTGAGTATCAATTTAATACCTAAGGCATTTAAGCTTGTCCCAAAGAGTCCCTTCTAACTACTAGTCATTAGCTCGTTGGTCATATTTCTTCCTCTGTCATAACTTGACTTGTTATCTTAGGTTCTTGGGGGATTAGGTTACTCTTGGGGAAAATGGAGCACAACTGGGGTTTGTTTTGAATCTGTCATCATACCGTTCCCGATCATACTTACCACTTTCCATCTCATCAATCCTTGTCATATCCATTTCTTAAGGTTATATAAACTGACGCAAGAAGGGATTGTTCCTCATTCTATGGGAAAAGGGGGCTTTTAGGCTCAGAGGGAAACTAGCAAAAGCCTGCCTTGGTTACTTGCTCAAAGGCTCACCCAATCCCATAGCACTTGTGGATACATCGCCAGGGTGTTACATAGTCTCTGGGGTGTTTGAAGCATTTAAGCAGGTGTTTTTCAACACGAGAGGACAAAAGAAAAATAAAATGAATTTATCCAAAGAAAGAAAAGCAAAAAAGAAAAATAAAAGGCCATCAATCATAGGAATATTGCCAGAGCGCTACATATTCTCTGAGTTATCTCCTATGGTTGGACGTGGAAAAAGGCAAATAAAGGGCTTGGAAGGTATCACCTCGCAAATAACAGGAACCAAGTGTGTGGTCTACCCTCATCAAAGGCACCCATGAATGAGATACTATGGTCCCTTGTATGTCAGTTGCCTAACCTTGACGTCTAACCCCATGAACATCTCATAATCATTACATGACAGTGAAGAGACAATCTTTGGGAAATATTTTTAATACTTAGGTGTTAGTCTGGTCTCTCTGCATCTCTGATAGCATTTCATACCTTGACTTAGTTAGTTGTATAACCTTCTTGAGCTTGTGACGAAATATGAATATGGGGCTTAATGGTCTGGTTTAGATGACTTTTATATTACGTTGATTATCTTATCATGCTGACGTGACTTGTTTCCTTGTAGACACACATGTTTTAATTTGTCTTGCAGTTTCTCGCCAAGTGACATGCCATTCAGACGTTTCAGGATTTTTAAAAGGTTATTATTATTCTAACTGTTGTGGAGCATCACTAGGGTTACCTAACCCTCAGTTGGTTGACACATTTGCATTTGACAGATGCCCGAGATATTTCACAAGCCACATCATCACCATTTTTTAATGACTCGACCCAGTTCCCAGCTCAGTTAGATGAATTTTGAGGCAAGTCGTTGCATGTTCTAAGGTGACGTCACCCCTATTTGGCCAGTTTTTATGGATCATTGGATGACTTTGGGCATTAGAAAGTTGGGTGATGATTTATTCAAGCATTTTTATGATATACAAGCCACTTGGAAGTCTTATGGAAGGAATTTAATGCCACTTGTCATCTTCCAGTGGATTATTTTGCACATCATCAAGTTCGATTTGGCCTTGGGACTTAATTTTCCACTAGAAGGAGGTTCGATGCACTTAATTGAGGAAGAAACTCAATTATTTGACTATTCAATAGCCTTGGGAGGCGCACTGCACATCACCAAATGAATATTTTCCTAGATCGTGGGACTTGGGGAGGATAATCCCTAGCTTCATGGAGGATTTTAATGGATCAATGGATTTTTACCTTGGTTAGAGGATGATTGCATGCTTCAAGGAGAAATCGTTGGGCCTTTTGCTTGGTCAAAGATGCCTTGTGGAAATTTATTTTCAACATTATTCTAAATTTATTATAAAATCCCTTTTTTACCCAAATCGCATGGTCAAAGAAGTCAAAATCATTTTTGAAAGGGTATAAATTGATAAATTAATTATTGTGGGATTTTTATTTAAATTGGAATATTTATTGTGGATAATCCCTAGGTGGATTAAATATTTATTAAAGGATTTTATTATTATTTTGTTTAGAAAATCTCTAGAAGAGATTAATAAGTGGACAAAACTTGAATATTTTAGGGGATAACCCTAGAATTGGTTGATTTGTGGACAAATCCAAGTGAGTGAAGGATTATAAATCCATCACTTGAGATTTCATTTAGGAGACTTTTGTTTTGTGATGCTCATACTCCGCGATACTATTATGCTATTTTTCCAATGGTGCGTTATGGCTCTTCTCTTGGTGTCTTGATGTGATGTGTTTTGCTTGGAGGGTTTTGTGATGGATCTTGCTTAATGAATTGTCAATGCTCGTGCTATCTACTTCAAGTAAATTTTTGGTGAGATCTACTTTATATTGCTTCTAACT
>ML835783.1:47975-86909 GCA_009831015.1 Picea engelmannii | reverse complement strand
AATGCATCCCATGTCTTGGGAAGACCATTGAGTACTATGTTCACCAATTCCTTTTCTGAAGTGATCTCTTCAATAGCTTGTAGTTGATCTCTTAGCTGGGAGATCCTTACAAAGTATGATGTTATGATGTCGTCATCATTCATATTCATGTCACGGAGCTCATTCTTCAGACTCATAACTTGTCCAATGTTTCTGACTGAGAAGAGATTTGTTAGGGCATCATACATCTTCTTCGATGATTCAAGATGGGAGATGTAGGGTATCAAGTGGTATTTTATGGAGTCCACTATTATACTCATGGAATTGATGTCAACGTCTTTGAACTTCTCCATAGCTGCAACGTTCTGCGGTTCCTTCTCTTCTCCTTCTTTAAACTCTGTCTTCACGATCTTTCCTTTCACAATATTCAACACTTTATTCTTAGCAAGGATGAGGTCAATTCTTGTCTTCCATGCTCTGAAGTTAGAGGCTCCATCTAGCTTGTTCTCAGACTTCATAGAGTTCGTCATGGCTTGCTTGACTTGGTCAAACCCTAGATTTGACCGGAAATCCAAACTTCACGTCTTGGCCTTCTGAGTGTACCAGGAGATGTGTTGGGCTAGGGCACCCTAATATATCAAGAGATTAGGTCAATCTCGTCACTTAAGGTGCCTCAACAAGAGGTTTAGGGTTTCTGCAACTACTTCTGTTGGTAACCCTAGCTGCAGTGCTTTTGGAAGTTGCTCCTGCTAGTAACCCTAGCGACAGTTCCTCAACAAGCTCAATGTCTAGCGGTTATGTTTCCTTCCAACGTTTTAGGCTGACTGAAGGGGTGTGGGCCCATAACTTGTTAGAATATAGAAGATGGTGTGCCCGTTTTACCATTGACGATACCCTCGTCACCCAACCATAGGCCAAAGCCTCCCTCCAAGCACCTTAACCTTGACTGAGAATTCCTCTGGAAGAAAACCCTAGGCTAGATAGCCAAACAAAGAGTAGCGCATCAATCCCCAAGGATAGTGCATCACAAAAGACTGATCAGATGTTCCAAACCCTAGCCAAGAGATATCCAAGCCAATACTGAAACTAGTTGCTGCTGCAGCTGCACCTGCAACCCTCCTCCAAACCTGCGCACCAATTGCAACTGCAGTGCGTACCAACTGGGAAAACTGCAGTCCTGAGATGTGACAAATGAGAACTGGCGCCCTGTATTTATAGTAATCCTGCCAGTTTGCTGGGGCCGACTTCTCTTTCTGGGTATGTGTCTGTTCAGTATATTATTATTAATTATTGCCGACTTCTTCTATTGGAGGCTAATAGCCTAATATAAATTATCTTCTTGAGCCGAAAAGGCTTCTAGGGTTATTACCCAACTCATTAGGGTTTCTCTTGCTTTCCAGAGTCTTCTATTCTCGTTAGGTTCACACATGGGGGTAAATAACTCCCGCAGCTACCATAATATTAAGAGTCTTCATCTCCTCTTGTGGCACTAGTTTTCCACTCTACTGCAGACTTCAATTCTATAGTCTCCTTATTGAATTGTTGCTCAGCTTCTTCCTCTGACATATTGGTTTCTGTCAGCTCCTCTTGTGCTAGAATATCTCCATCTTCTATCAGTTGTTCCTTTGGTTGGAATTCCTCTCCCTCTTCTGCTGCATGCTTCAGTGCTGCAGTCATCATCTGTTCAGCTTCCCAACTAAAATTTATGAGCAATTTTGTCGAATGATCTTCTCTTGTAATCTTCGTGACTGTCTTCTGGCAGCCATCTTCTGGTTTTGGATTGTCCAACCAATCCTCATGTTGGAGCCACCTTTTTTTTTCTAGCCCGTCTCAAATTTCATGTCTTAATGATCGAAATCGAAAGAAGGTTTTCGTATTTTTCGTCTGTGGTTTCAAAATCTCTGAAGTCTTATCATGCAAGCAACGATGATTATTGTACTCTCGAGGCGAGTTCTACTTTTCGGTAAAAAAAAAATTCCCCCTTTTGTTGTACCTCGGGATTTCGCATGTTGGATGCTATAGATCACGTAGTTCATTAGTCTCGAGCAACGAAACAGTGAAATCGCTTTAAAACTTTACCCAGGTCATCAACGGGAGTAAAGTTTTCCTAAATCACGATTAAACATCATCGGGTTTTCCCGCCTCGGCGTTCACTAAATCCAAAACCCTTCAGTGTCATACCCCCGATAGCCGAAACCACGAAGTTCGTATGTTAGTAACCCGTGTCAAAGTTAAAGGAAAAAACTAAGCCATGGTTAAGTTCTGTCGGCAATTCGCCACTCGGCGTGTTCTCTTTTAAAAAACTACACTGTCTAAGCCTGAGTCACGAAGTCGCGATAAAGATATGAACGTAATTAATTAAACACTTAATCCGAGTTTATCTTCCCTTTTAATTAAAACCTATTATCGCGATCTCGCGGTTTCACAGCTCGGCATGCAAACTTCCCGGAAACTTACCTTCGAAGCTCCGAGTCGCGATATGGCGAATATAAATAATTACGTAATTAATTAAGCGCCTAATCACAATTATGTTTTTATTAACCAAAATCAATCATTGCAAATTCGGGGGTTAGAGGTTCAAAGAGTTAAAGCAAAATTCCTAATACAACTAGTACCGAAAGATTAATTAACGTTGGTAAAATCGGATTAATTAAGCTAAATCAATATCTCTCGTGTTTTGATGCTTGCACGATTCACGAGGTAGTCTTATTTCTTCCATACGCCAACTAACATTTCAAACCGCCAAAATTTATGGCATTAATTATGAAATAAGGCGAATCGACGAACAAAGATTGGGTTTTTATTGCTAAATTTATTTCTAAACATGATTTGACAGAGTTGTTCGAAAAAGTACCGAGTTTTCGAAAAAGTACTTTCAGACCTGAACATCTGCAAGCTATGTACAAGTTTCCCACAGCGTCTGACCTTACATATGGTGTTGAATTCTTGGAAGAGTTCAAACAGAAGGAATGTGTGCAGTATGAAAAGACCATCTCTAGCTTAATAAGAGATTGGGTTTCGCACCCTGCGAAGTTCAGGGCAGACAGTCATGGTATATATTCAATAGCTTCCTTGGAACCACAGTTCAAGTACATAGCTATGATGACATGCAGATTATACGAGAGAGAGGACACCTCACATTTCTTTATTCAATGGGTGCCTCTAATATTTCGAGTCGTCGAAGGTTGTTCTTTCGACTAGGCGAAAATGTTGTCTGATAGCTTGACCAGTCGGATTAAAGAGTATCAGGCGCAGAAAGAGAGCGGAAAGACTTCTTCATTTTTTATGTCTGCATACATTATGGACGTCGTATGCTTTCTAACACCATTTCCCTTAATGAGTTGGAGTTGGACTCCAGTAGAGGTCGAGCCCATTCACGTCTATCAATTGAAGCTATGGGAAAATTAAGCGGCAGATTTCGTATATGAAATCTTCAATTGGGTGATGGTGCCTCTGCATGTCACTATTTTCGGTCACCCACCACCCAGGATCTCGGACAGTATAGTGACAAATTTGAGCAGCATAGCTGACTGGTATGTAGAAGTCGAATTCTCATATCTCAGAGTTTTCGGGGCTTCTGTCCCCCCACATGCATTTCCATTATTCATTCCCGAAAAGCTGGCTTGTCGTGAGGTTGCTAGACAAACAGTAATTGGTGGTATAAGCAAGGAGCTTAAGGGATACTCAAAGAAGGTATGGCCACCTTTTCCTGTTCATTTAAATTCATATCCTTTATTAGATTTCGGGCATGCTAAAGCTGAGGCAACATCCATGGAAGACCTAAATTTGGTCCTTATTGAATTCAAGAAGCACGATCCGCAAAGGGTCGTGAGTAATCATTTGGCGAGTTGCGGACTCAAGAGATTCGAGCACGAAAATTTGCCCTCGGATGACATTTTCCGAAGCGGAAGATCTTATGCCGAGATTTTATCTCGGATCCAAACATTGGCACCTAAAGAGAGGGCCGATGTTCTAAAATTTCAAGAACATAGACGCAGTTGTCTTCCCGCAGTATTACAGGGTGAGAGTCCGAGTACAACGGAGGTCAAATAAAAAGATGTCGAAGGCTCCAAGGATGCGACTCCCGATCAGGAAAAACACCAAGACGGGGAAGAGAAAAATAAGAGTCTGAAAGCAGAGATAAAGACTCCCAACCCACCGAAGAAGCAGAGTCCGGTTACTACTCTGGGACAATCAACGAAGCAAATCGGAGAACCTATCACATCAGTTACTCCCTTGCAGTCCACTCAGGGAAATATTGACGCAGGGTGGATCTTCAATGAAGAGTTGAGGCCTATAAGGGTGGAAGAGCTCCCTCCGAATGAGTTCTTCTTCGATAAGAAGAGAAAGGCAGTGGTAAAGAGGGAATTATATCAGGAAGGGGAATCAACAGTTAAGAAATACAAAGTTATGATTGATGGGAAGGACAAGAAAAATGAATAGTTCGCAACAGAAATAGTTGGGACATTAGGGGCATATGCCACAACAAACCAATTTTCAGTCGGGGTTCTGAAAAACTAGCTGAAACAAAAAAATCGCCTCATCAAAACCCTGGAAGCCAGACTAGCCACAGCAGCAGAGGCTGCCAAGGACCAGGCGAGTGTAGGAATAGAGCAAGCCAGGTTGGCCGATAAAAATGAGATAGAACTGCTCAAGACTAAGCTCGAACAAGCCCAGCTGGTGGTTCGGGATGGCCAGACGCAAGCGATCCAGCAAAAATATTTGATCGAACAGCTACAGGCAAGGGTGGAAATCGTCGAAAGTAAAGTGATAAATATCGGAATGTTCCAGTCCCAGGCGATGGAGATTCGGAGCAGAGCCTCTACGGCCCAACGAAATTTACTCGCCAAGGTAGAGGTGATTCGGGAAAACTGCTTGCTGGTCAATCAAGTTTTGGAAAATTTAACTACTAAAGAAAGGGAAGCTGGAGCAGCATGGGTCGCCTTCCAAGAGGCTGTGATAGCCACAAACAACAGGGATTCGGGAAGTACTCCCAGGTTCACCATTTCGAAGCAGAACAGAGGAAACATTCTATTGAAAGAATGGAAGCACAGCATCTCGGAAGGCAAGCTGCAAGCCAAGAGAGTAATGAAATCCTTAGAAGAGGCTTTTATCTCTATAGATGGTAATCTGCTAGGCATTGATAGAGGAGGTAATGTCGAGGCATTGATTCAGATGAATATGGAAAAAATCACACTTCATTTAAATGAAAAAGACGAAAGAGATTCAGTCGAGATCTCCCAAGTGACTATGGCAGACATAGTCCAAGTAGATAAATGTATGATTAAACCAAGTGCGCAATTATGCGCTATTGACATCATAGACAGAAAGATGGAAGACAGGTTGCCGCAATTAGCTCAAGATTGTTACTCTTTTGAAGCCAATTGTCAAGCAGAACCTTCAAGGCTGATATCTCGGCTGGTTGAAAGATATGTCATTTGTACCGAGCACGCGCGAGGACAAACTTCTGGCACCAAGTGAAAACAGAGAAGAAGAAATGGAGCGATTTCTCTCCTCCCTATCATAACTGAAAATTTTGCAATGATTGAGATTCCATCTTATTGTAAAACTGTATAAATATATCATAGAAAGAAAGAACCGAGGCTGGACCTTTTTGTGTCGATTGTAACAGAGTTTTTACATTTTGAGAGTTAATACAAAGAAAATCTGAAGATTCTCAATTCCGTCACGACTGTGTTATGAGTTTGTTTTCTTGTATCTCATATTTCGTTTCATTTCATATTTGTATCCAATGAATGCTTCGTTATAATTTAGTACAACCTCTACTATAGTGAATGAATTTTGGTTTTCTATATTGTTTACTGTTTTTCCTCTGTGCCAGCTATTAGCAGGTATAAGACTAGTCAACGCTTTCATAATTCCATATATATTTTATGCTTCATCGGGTTACTTCTTTACATTTTTCTTCTTCTGTTTATACATGAGATTCTCCCTTGATAGGAGCCTTACTCAATAGACAGCTAAATGTTTTTCTCCCACCTCATACATTTTATTAAAATATAACCCAGTTACGGGAAAGAGCCTTTGATTTGCACCCCTATTTTATTCCTGAAACCGTAAACTCTCTTTTATATGACCGAATTGAGACAACACTTAAATCCCCCCTGAAGTTTTCTTATTTTACTATTCCTCCATGACTGTCCCTATACCAACTCAGCCCAATATCAAACCTGGATTATCAAATCAAATGTACATTGCCTTAAACCTTTTCGATACCACTCTTAAAACAGCCATTGCCCGGGTTGAACTTGAACATTTATGGGCAGCGATTGAACAGGATATAAACATCCAGGAACAGTTGGAAGCTAGACAACGCCAACGCAGAAATCTTCCCTAGTTTCCCTTGCCGAAGGTTGACGTTTCTCTCTTCTCTATCCTTTACTCACTTTCGGATGCCTAGACACTGTACTTCTAAGCCTTAAGTATAGACTCTGGAACAACATCTTTTTGGCGCCGTTGTTGAGGACCGAAGTTACGAAATCTTTTTCCCTGGGAAAACGACATTTTATTTTCGTTGAAAGTGTTACCCTTTGATAGTGAACAAAGAGTACACACCTTTTTTAAGGCTTTCCAATCTTTCACTTGGCGACTCCACAAATAATAAACTGGCATCCGGTCAAAGGAATACCAAACAAAACCCGGATGGTAAGCAGATTACGCCTGTTACCGATCCCGAGAATATTCTAAAGACGAGAGGCCCTCTTAAGCCAACCGTTGCAGTCTATAAGCTTAAACACCCACAACTGAAGACTAAGAGTTCTTCTGAACCTTCAACTTCATGCAGTCCTCTCTTTGATACTAAAGACCTAACGTCAAACTGCTCCAAAGTTAGGAGTGAGATTCATCCGACAATCCCCTTAGTACACAAAGGAAAGGACCCTCTTGAAAGTTCGTCGGCAATTGATATACCATCTTTCCTTCAGTTAAATTCCCCGACCTCACCTAATTCTGAAGAGTGTGTTACACATTCGGTTTCCACACCCGTCGGTTCTCCTGATTTCGTCTCTTGCAAATCTGAGGAACTAAGTCTTCGCGTTCCTTATCATTCATTGTCGGATTTTCCTCTTCATGAAGAAAATAAACATTCACTTTTAATTTTTCGAAACCCCCTTTACGACTTTCCACTAGTAATGATGGCAGCCGCTGGAGGAGGAGGTGGAGGGTTTATAGGAGGAGGAGGAGGAGGAGGAGCTCCTGTAGGAGGAGATGGAGGCCAAGGACCTACCCCCCCTCCCAGAGTGTTTGCGAAGGTTGCAGCAAGATACTCTCCCTTGGTATTGCCCGTTCCTCTGCACGACCTTCCCGAAAATTACATAAAAAATTTGCCAAAATTTACTAGGGAAGGGGATCTGACCGTCGTCGAACACATTAATTTCTTTGATCAATTCGCAGACATCCTAGGTATCGAACATGAGGACCTATATTTGAGGCTTCTTGTTCAAACCTTCGAAGGCCAAGTCCGAACTTGGTTTCAGAGTCTACCTGTAGAATCTATCTTGTCTTATGATGCCTTAGAAGATGCTTTCCTCAGACAGTGGGGCGAAAGAAAATACCATTTATATTATTTATCCGAATTTGGGTCTTTAAGAAAAAATAATTCAGAAACAGTCATGGAATTTATTCAAAGATTCAACAAACTGTATAACAAAATCCCAGCTGGGGTTAAACCGTCCCAACCCGCGGCCAAGGTAACTTTCGCAGGGGCTTTCGAACCGGATTTTGCACTCCTTTTGCGAGAAAGAAGGAGAGACACCCTAAACCGAATGCAGGACGATGTTGTAGAAATTAAGTCTAATATGATGGCTTCTGGTAATCTTAAAGCTAAAGTAGAAATGAGAAACCGAGAAACTAAACGCTTTAGAGAACAAGCAGGTCCGTCAGGGTCTAATAGATCCACAGATGATAGGGTAGACGATATGGCCAGAGTAATTAAAGAACTGTCTAATAAAATATCCAGAATGGAGCTCGAACAAGCCAAAGCTGATTCTTTCCCCAAAAAGGATTTCAAGAGGAACCCCAACCCCCGAACCAGCAAAGACAAATAAAAAACGAAGATCAAAAAATACAAGCTCCCCTAAAGAGTGAAAATTTTATAGGAGTGAACGATCTCCAAGATTTCGGAGATTCAGATAAGGATGTCACGAACTTCGGTGATGACTGCACACAACCGTATCTAACTAGAGAAGATTATGAGAAATTTCTAAACACTCAACAACCGTCAGTTAAGGGTGAAGAAAGTGATCATACTGACCTTTGTGGCTCTCAACAAGAAACTGAAATGATAATGGCTAAGATCCAACCTAAGTACAACTTAAGATCTAAGAGTAAGCCCATCTCAACTACTCAACCCAAGAAAATCCTCCAAAGAGGTCAAACTTATGAGCCTACTCCAGAAGAGACCCTGTTACCCAACAGCAAAACGAAAGTAGTAAGCACACAAGAGTCCGAGGTGGGAAAAGTTGAAACCCAAGCACAAGGAACCGAAACAGTAAATAAAGTTATGCCTTTAACCAAGACCATGAGTAATAAAGTGGTCCAGACGAATAAGTCGGAAAGGAAGGATTCAAAAGTCTCAACCAAAGAAACAGACAAGGTGAGTGGAGCTTTCAGTTTTGAAAACGAGATAAATAAAATTAAGATACCAATCCCTTTGGTAGAATTAGCAAAAAACCCCGTTTATCGGAAGCAGATTACCAAAGAGATGGGTGTCTCAGAGCTAGAAAGCCAGTCTGATGTTTTAAAACTGGAATATGAAAAACCTAACATCACTTTTGGTCCACATTTTGAAGGGGCCAAAGACACCATTGCTCCCTTTTATATCACTTTAAATGTATATGATCAATTGCTACATAATTGCAAGTTAGACTTCGGAGCCTCCCATAACGTTATGCCTAAGATTATTATGGAAAAATTGGGTCTCCAGATCACCAGACCTTATGGATATCTTTACTCTTTTGACTCGAGAAGGGTTAAGTGTATGGGAATGATAAAGGACTTAGTAGTTACCCTGGCACAGGTCCCGGTTAAGAGTATCTTGATGGATGTAGTTATTGATGATATTCCCCCTAAGTATGGCTTATTGTTGTCTAGGTCATGGGGAGCCAAGCTGGGGGGTTCTCTTCAATTGGATATGACGTTCACCACAATTCCTGTGTTTGGTGGGAAATTTACTCAGTTGTACAGAGAAACGAGGTTAGCATACACAGTAAGCGACCCTCAAAACCCGAACAATTTCCCTATTTACATTGCGGATCAAGATTTAGGAAATTGTATCTTATCTTTTGATGATGGTTTAGATGGTTGTGAGGAGGAAAACGATATAGAGCAGGAAGAGTCAAGTTATATGACAGAGGATCTGTGTAACACCGGTGTCTGGAAAATGTATTTTGACGGTGCCTCATCTTGTGAAGGGGCTGGTGCAGGAGTGCTTTTAGTGGCTCCCAAAGGAAAGTTCGTGGTTCCTTTTGCCTACAGACTGCAATGGGATATGGATTATACTAACAACGTATGTGAATACGAAGCGTTGGTCTTAGTATTAGAGGCTGCCAAGAATCTTAAAATAAATAACTTAGAGGTATACGGAGATGCAGAGTTAATATTCAAACAAATAAATCGGCAATACCAAGCCAAGCATCCCAGATTAAGATCATACAGGAATTGTGCTTGGGATCTGATGGAAAACTTTTTCTCGTCCGTAAATGTCCACTTCATCCCACACGCAGATAACTTACATGCTGATGCATTAGCTAAAGCAGCTTCAACCTTCTCTCCTCCCACGACTTTCAAACTGAAGTATCACATAGAGATCAGACACAGACCATCTATACCAGACAATATCCAGCACTGGCAGGTCTTTGAGAATGACGAACAAATTAAGAAGTTTCTTGAAGCAGTAGGTCAATTCTCCGAAACTCATACAGACCAAGAAAATCAAAATGACCTGATATGGATCATGCAAGAAGGGGAGGATCCTAAATCTTTCTGAGACAAAATCGCGGATCATCGTATGCTGGTCCTTAAAAACAACCAGATTCTGAAAGGATTGATTCCTTTGGAAAGACTTTTTGATCAAAACGACATACCTGTAAAATCCACCTTACAACCCCAACCAGAAGAAGTGGAGGATTGTGATATAGGAACCGAAGAAGAATCCAGGATGGTAAAAATATCCAAGTTCCTCCCTCCCGAAATAAAAAGTAAATATAAAGACCTACTCAGACAGTATAAGGATGTTTTCGCCTGGTCTTATGATGAGTTAAAGACATACGACACTTCCGTAATTGATCACAAGATACCTCTAAAGCCTGGAGTCAAACCATTTAGGAAAAAGCTTAGACAGATCAACCCCATTTTGTTACCAGTGATCGAAAAAGAAGTTAAGAAACTTTTAGATGCGAAAATAATAGTACCTCTGAGATATTCAGACTGGGTAGCAAACCTGGTCCCGGTCAGGAAAAAGAGTGGGGAAATCAGACTGTGTGTGGATTTCAAGAATCTAAATAAGTCATCTCTCAAGGACAACTATCCGCTGCCCACAATGGACCATGTGTTAGAAAAGGTAGTTGGAGCCAACCGCATGTCTATGATTGATGGGTTCTCTGGTTATAATAAAATCGCCATGAATGTACAAGATAGAGAAAAGACCGCTTTCACCACACCATGGGGTACGTTCATGTATGATAAAATGCCTTTTGGTTTGATGAATGTAGGGGCCACGTTCCAGCGTGCTATGGACATCGCTTTCATTGGTGAAAGGGATAATTTCGTAGTCATTTATCTCGACAATTTGACGGTTTTCTCTAAAACCGATGAAGAACACTTGATACATCTTAAACAGACTTTCGAAAAATGTCGCAGGTTTGGTCTATCTTTAAATCCAAAGAAATCACATTTCGCCATGCGGGAAGGTAAGCTTTTGGGTCATATCATATCTAGGGATGGAATCAAGATTGATCCTAAGAGGATTGAAGCGATAGATACTATAAATATTCCCAGAAATGTAAAAGAGATTCAATCTTTCTTAGGAAAAATAATTTTTTTACGAAGATTTATCCCGAATTTCACTGAGATTGTAAAATTGATCACAGGTATGTTAAAAAAGGACAACGAAGTAAAATGGACGACCGAGTCCAAAGCATCGTTCGCACATATTAAGAAGGTCATAAGTGACGCATCTGTATTAGCGAGCCCCAACTATCTAAAAGATTTTCTTATTTTCTCATTTGCCTCCGAACACACGATTGTCGTGGTGATCCTACAAAAGAACGAAGAAGGTTTCAAACAACCGATCGTTTTTTTCAGCAAGAGCCTTAGAGACGCAGAACTGAAGTATGATATAATAGAAAAACAGGCGTACGCCATGGTAAAAGCATTAAAGGCATTCAAAACATATGTGCTACACTCCAAGATAATTGTGTACGTACCTACCAACTCTGTGAAAGATATTTTGGTACAACCAGAAAGCGATGAAAAAAGAGGGCGATGGCTCGCCAAAATCCAAGAATTTGATCTGGAAGTCAAACCGACCAAATTGATAAAAGGGCAAGGCCTGGCCAAACTCTTAGTTGAGTCGAATTTCAGAGCCCTAGGTATCAATTGCCTGCAGGAAGGCGACGAAGACATGAACCTAAACGAGCTGAATGAGCAAACAAGTCCAAACAAGATCGAAGAGAAGTTCATATCGTCAGGTTGGTACAGAGACATAGTATCATACCTGCTAACTCTAAAATGCCCAAATGAGCTATCACCATTAAAATCTAGAACTTTAAAACTCCATGCAGTTAAATATTGTATCGCCGAAAGTCAGCTATATTGGAAAGATCCATTCAGTTTCCTATTAGTCTGTTTAGTCGAATTAGAAACTCAGCGGGTTATAGACGAATTTCATGAGAGATTCTGTGGGGGGCATCACGCTTGGAGAGCTACAGTTTACAAAATCCTGAGCGTTGGGTACTACTGGCCAAAAATTTTCTTGGACGTTAATGCCAAAGTCCGAGCCTGCAACCCTTATCAAATATTTGCAGGTAAGCAGAAGCTCCCAGCACTTCCTTTAGTTCCAGTCAAAGATGAAGCCCCATTTCAGCAATGGGGTCTAGACTTCATAGGCGAGATTAATCTCCATTCCATTGCTCAACACAAGTGGATCTTAACTGCAACAGATTGTTTTACTAAATGGGTGGAATCCATTCCAACCAGAAGGGCAACAGACTTGGTGGTAATCGATTTCTTAGAAGACAATATTTTGTCTAGATTTGGTTGCCCCTGAAAGATAGTTACAGACAATGCCCAAGCCTTTAAATTTATGGCTATGATCAGCTTCTGTCAAAAGTATAACATCGTTCTTGGCCATTCCACAGCATATTACCCCCAGGGAAACGGATTGGCCGAGTCATCTAACAAGATCCTGGTAAATATAATCAAGAAGGTATTGGATGAAAACAAAAGGTCTTGGCATGTGCACTTAAAATACGCATTGTGGGCAAACCGCATAAGCACAAAAAGGTATATCGGCATTTCGCCTTTTCAGATGGTATATGGGACTGATGTTGTGCTACCTATAAACCTAGCGCTTCCAGTGATGAAGTTATGGAAAGATCAAAATGAAGAACCCAACCATGTCACCAGGAGGATAAATTAGTTGATTGAGGTTCAACAGCATAGGGTCGAAGTAGATGAAAAGTTGCAGAAGTACCAAGATGACATGAAGGCATTATTCGACCGCAGAGCAAAGGACAGAGATTTCCTCCCAAGTGATTTAGTATTAAGGTGGGATGAAAGAAAGGAAGAAGCAGCAAAACATGGTAAATTTGACCACCTCTAGTATGGGCCATTCAGAGTCTCGGCTCTGGAGGGAAAAAATTATTTCCTACTGGAAAATATAGACGGTGAAATCCTCAATGCCCCTATCAACGGGCGTTATCTGAAGCATTATATGACGTAACAGTCACCTAAAAAAAAATAAGAAGAAATTTTGTATACCTATATATATATATATATATATATTTCATTTAAGCATTGCTCTTGATTTTCGTTTTTCTTTCATGAACTTTCGACACCTTTCGGATAGCCCCAATAATCTTCGTATTTGCCTCTTACAGGATTCCAGCTGCACACAAAACAAGCAGGAGAAGTAAACCAAAAGCTGGTGTGAGAAATAAATCGGATTAAACAGGGGATACCCAAGATTTTTATATTGTGCAAAGAAATTGAAATGAAAAGGTAAAGATGAGATTTCTTAAAGGACATGTTCTAAAGGACTGTTAAAGAAAACTGGGGTAACCTCGTTCAAACAACGACATCGTCTGAACTGATCAATAACAGAGTTGTTTCTTTGTTTCATCGTCTACGAAAAAATAAGACAATTTAAACGATTCACTCAAACTAAAAGAAGTCAGCCGAAGTAAAGTACCCCCGAAAAAGATCTACAAGAGTCAGTTTTGAGTTTTTGACCTCTGTATTTTCAGTCCGTAGGTCACTACCTGTCACCCTTTTCTATCTTTGGGTTTACCTTTTAAAAAGTTAGCATTTTTCCGTTTCGCATAAGAAGAGATAAGAGTCTTCGTTTCAACCTCGTGAGCTTCAAAGAAGATGGTGGGAAGAAAGCGGGTCTTCACAACTCCTCGATCCCCTAATAAACGAAGGAACGCTTAAAGTGATCATAACTTTCCTAGGTTTTTCAACAATATTGGAGGATTGAAACTTGCTCAAATAGAATTCCCTAAGAAAGTTATTTTTCCTTTTTTCCCTGAGAACGAAGGTGTTGTGAAGGTCAAGGGAAGGTTGGTACCGATTAATCAAAGTAAGTTGACAGACCTATAATGCAAAATATTACATAGATATCAGCCCTGATACAAACTGATTGCCCCCATCTTCGCGCTCTAAAAAGAAAATTATAAGACAGGTGGTGAAAGGAAATTCAGAAATGATTGCCCCCATCTAGTCCAAGAGACGATGAAAGGAAATTTAGAAATGATTGCCCTCGTCTCAGCATTTAAATGCATAAATATATTCCGAAGTGGTGAAAGGAAATTCAGTAAAAGGGGCCAGATAACTTCACCGGGGTACTGAACAGGCTCATTGGCAGTGAAGCAATATCTGAGATATCTGTAAGGTTGTTATACATGAATATCACTCTACTTTGGTAACCAATTCTTTTTAAAAACCCGATCTACATCCCAAGTTCAGATGGGACTCCCTAATTAAAAACATATAATCTTCTTCTTTTGATGCAAGCTGATAGCCACAAGATCTGTTGGGTCTCCTAGAACTGTTTTGATTGTCTTAAGGCAGACCTGAATTTAGTAACAGGAAAGGGAAAGTCGTGAAAGGGACTACGGCTAAGTTTAAAAAGAGTATCTAAGTTTGAAAATCTTTTCAAGGTAAAAAAAAAACCGAAGTCTCTTTTCCCCTTCGATACCCTGTTTCAAGAACATTTTCGCCTGATTGAAGATATTGACTCCATTTACCCAATATTGGCATGTGGTCTACTATTCTTGCCATCTTACAAGAAAATGGGATCCCTAGTTGGAGCCTATGTTGGAGTCGCCTTTGTTTTTCTAGCCCGTCTCAAATTTCATGTCTTAATGATCGAAATCGAAAGAAGGTTTTTGTATTTTCCATCTGTGGTTTCAAAATCTCTGAAGTCTTATCACGCAAGCAGCGATGATTATTGTACTCTCGAGGCAATTTCTACTTTTCGACAAAAAAAAATTCCCCTTTTGTTCTACCTCGGGATTTCGCGTGTTTGATGCTATAGATCACATAGTTCATAAGTCCCGAGCAATGAAACAGCGAAATCGCTTTAAAACTTTACCCAGGTCATCAACGGGAGTAAAGTTTTCCTAAATCATGATTAAACATCATCGGGTTTTCGCGCCTCGGCGTTTACTAAATCCAAAACTCTCAGTGTCATACCCCCGATAGTCGAAACCACGAAGTCCGTATGTTAGTAACCTATGTCAAAGTTAAAGGAAAAAACTAAGCCATGGTTAAGTTCCGTCGGCAATTCGCCACTCGGCGTGTTCTCTTTTAAAAAACTACACTGTCTAAGCTCGAGTCACGAAGTCGCGATAAAGATACGAACGTAATTAATTAAACACTTAATCTAAGTTTATCTTCCCTTTTAATTAAAACCTATTATCGCGATCTCGCGGTTTCACAGCTCAGCATGCAAACTTCCCGGAAACTTACCTTCGAAGCTCCGAGTCACGATATGGCGAATATAAATAATTACGTAATTAATTAAGCGCCTAATCACAATTATGTTTTTATTAACCAAAATCAATCATCGCAAATTCGAGCGTTAGAGGTCCAAAGAGTTAAAGAAAAATTCCCGATACAACGAGTACCGAAAGATTAATTAACGTTGGTAAAACCGGATTAATTAAGCTAAATCAATATCTTCCGTGTTTTGGTGCTTGCATGATTCACGAGGTAGTCTTATTTCTTCCATACGCCAACTGACATTTCAAACCGCCAAAATTTATGGCATTAATTATGAAATAAGGTGAATCAACGAATAAAGATTGGGTTTTTATTGCTAAATTTATTTCTAAACATGATTTGACAGAGTTGTTCGAAAAAGTACCAAGTTTTTGAATATATATAAAGCTGTTATTCGTTATAACAAATTCATTTCTATATTACGCAGAGCACATTTTCTCAGCGAGCTAACTTCTATATGTATACGTACTTTTATCGCAGAAGAGCCAAAGCAGGATCATCCGTCATGGCCCCGCGAAAAGCATCCAAAGCCAACGTTGAGGTTTCGGGACAAGGTTCGGACAACGTCATTGATACTTCACCTTGAAGTGTCGAATCTGTCCCGAACTGGTTGTTCATTTCAAATGTTTTGCAGGCCGAATTGGTGGATTATTCTGATGATTCCAACGACAATGAAAAAGACGACATAACCACAAGTATAAGATCATCATTCAATCGAGAATGCATAAAGTAGCAGCCAGGCCACGATTGCTCCCCTATTATGATATGGTCTGATGGGCATTAGACCATGTGGACATACCAACCAGAACCATCATGAATGAGCAGAAGGTCACCATCGAGACTTTCAGACCTGAACATATGCAAGCTATGTACAAGTTTCCCATAGCGTCCGACCTTACATATGGTGTCGAATTCTTGGAAGAGTTCAAACAGAAGGAATGTGTGCAATATGACAAGACCATGTCTAGCTTAATAAGAGATTGGGTTTCGCACCCTACGAAGTTCAGGGCAGACAGTCATGGTATATATTCAATAGCTTCCTTGGAACCATAGTTCAAGTACGTAGCTATGATGACATGCAGATTATACGGGAGAGAGGTGACCTCACATTTATTTCTTCAATGGGTGCCTCTAATATTTCAATTCGCCGAAGGCTGTTCTTTCAACTGGGAAAAAATGTTGTCTGATAGCTTGACCAGTCGGATTACAGAGTATCAGGCGCAGAAAGAGAGCGGAAAGACTTCTTCATTTTTTATGTCTGCATACATTATGGACGTCGTATGCTTTCTAACACCATTTCCCTTAATGAGCTGGAGTTGGACTCTAGTAGAGGCCGAGCCCATTCACGTCTACCATTTGAAGCTATGGGAAAACAAAGCAGCAGATTTCGTATATGAAATCTTCAACTGGGTGATGGTGCCTCTGCATGTCACTATTTTCGGTCACCCGCCACCCAAGATCTCGAACAGTATAGTGACGAATTTGAGCAGCATAGTTGACTGGTAAGTAGAAGCCGAATTCTCATATCTCAGATTTTTCGGGGCTTTTGTCCCCCCGCATGCATTGGCATTATTCATTCCCAACAAGCTGTCTTGTCATGAGGTTGCTAGACAAATAGTAATCGGTGGTATAAGCAAGGAGCTTAAGGGATACTCAAAGTAAGTATGGCCACCTTTTCCTGTTCATTTAAATTCATATTCTTTATTAGATTTCGGGCATGCTAAAGCTGAGGCAGCAGCCCTGGAAGACCTAAATTTGGTCCTTATTGAATTCAAGAAGCATGATCCGCAAAGGGTCATGAGTAATCATTTGGCCAGTTGCGGACTCAAGAGATTTGAGCACGAAAATTCACCCTCGGATGACATTTTCCAAGGCGCAAGATCTTATGCTGAGATTTTAGCTCGGATCCAAACATTGGCACCTAAAGAGAGGGTCGATGTTCTGAAATTTCAAGAACATAGACGCAGTTGTCTTCCCGCAGTGTTACGGGGTGAGAGTCCGAGTACAGCGGAGGTGAAACAAAAAGATGCCGAAGGCTCCAAGGATGCGACTCCGGGTCAGGAAAAACACCAAGACGGGGAAGAGCAAAATAAGAGTCTGAAAGCAGAGATAAAGACTTATGACCCACCGAAGAAGCAGAGTCCGGTTACTACTCTGGGACAATCAGCGAAGAAAATCGGAGAACCTATCACATTAGTTACTCCCTTGCAGTCCACTCGGGGAAATATTGACGCAGGGTGGATCTTCAATGAAGAGTTGAGGCCTATAAGGGTGGAAGAGCTCCCTCCGAATGAGTTCTTCTTCGATAAGAAGAGAAAGGCAGTGGTAAAGAGGGAATTATATCAGGAAGGGGAATCAACAGTTAAGAAATACAAAGTTATGACTGATGGGAAGAACAAGAAAAATGAACAGTTTGTAACAAAAATAGCTGGAACATTAGGGGCATATGACACAGCGAACCAATTTTCAGTCGGGGTTCTGAAAAACCAGCTGAAACGAAAAAATCGCCTCATCAAAACCCTAGAAGCCAGACTAGCCACAACAGCAAAGGTTGCCAAAGACCAGGCGAGTGTAGGAATAGAGCAAGCCAGGTTGGCCGATAAAAATGAGATAGAACTGCTCAAGACTAAGCTCGAACAAGCCCAGCTGGTGGTTCGGGATGGTCAGACGCAAGCGAGCCAGCAAAAAGATTTGATCGAACAGCTACAGGCAAGGGTGGAAATCGCCGAAAATAAAGTGATAAATATCGGGATGTTCCAGTCCCAGGCGATGGAGATTCAGAGTAGAGTCTTTGTAGCCCAACGAAATTTACTCGCCAAGGTAGATGTGATTCGGGACAACTGCTTGCTGGTCAATCAAGTTTTGGAGAATTTAACTACTAAAGAAAGGGAAGCTGGAGCAGCACGGGTCGCTTTCCAAGAGGCTATGATAGCCACAAACAACAGGGATTCGGGAAGTACTCCTAGGTTCACCATTTCGGAGCAGACTAGAGGAAACATTCTATTGAAAGAATGGGAGCATAGCATCTCGGAAGGCAAGCTGCAAGCCAAGAGAGTAACGAAATCCTTAGAAGAGGCTTTTATCCCTATAGATGGTAATCTGCTAGGCATTGATAGCGGAGGTAATGTCGAGGCATTGATTCAGATGAATATGGAAAAAATCGCACTTGATTTAAATGAAAAAGAGGAAAGAGATTCAGCCAAGATCTCCCAAGTGACTATGGTAGACATAGTCCAAATAGATAAATGTATGATTAAACCAAGTGCGCAATTATGCGCTATCGACATCATAGACAGACAGATGGAAGACAGGCTGTCGTAATTAGCTCGAGATTGTTACTCTTTTGAAGCCAATTGTCAAGCAGAACCGTCAAGGCTGATATCTCGGTTGGTTGAAAGATGTGTCACCTATACCGAGCACGTGCGAGGACAAACTTCTGGCACCAAGTGAAGACAGAGAAGAAGAAATGGAGCGATTGCTCTCCTCCCTACCATAACTAAAAATTTTGCAACGATTGAGATTCCATCTTATTGTAAAACTGTATAAATATATCATAGAAAGAAAGAACCGAGGCTGGACCTTTTTGTGTCGATTGTAATAGAGTTTTTACATTTTGAGAGTTAATACAAAGCAAATCTGAAGATTCTCAATTCCATCACGACTGTGTTATGAGTTTGTTTCCTTGTATCTCATATTTCATTTCATTGCATATTCGTATCCGATGAATGCTTCGCTATAATTTAGTACAACCTCTACTATAGTGAATGAATTTTGGTTTTCTATATTGTTTACTGTTTTTCCTCTGTACCAGCTATCAGCAGGTATAAGACTAGTCAACGCTTTCAGAATTCCATATATATTTTATGCTTCATCGGGTTACTTCTTTACATTTTTCTTCTTTTGTTTATACGTGAGATTCTCCCTTGATAGGAGCCTTACTCAATAGACAGCTAAATGTTTTTCTCCCACCTCATACATTTTATTGAAATATAACCCAGTTACAGGAAAGAGCCTTTGATTTGCATCCCTATTTTATTCCTAAAACCGTATACTCTCTTTTATGCGACCGAATTGAGACAACACTTAAATCCCCCCTGAGGTTTTCTTATTTTACTGTTCCTCCATGACTGTCCCTGTACCAACTCAACCTAATATCGAACCCAGATTATAAAATCAAACGTACATTGCCTTAAACCTTTTCGATACCATTCTTAAAACAGCCACTACCCGGGTTGAACTCAAACGTTCATGGGCAACGATTGAACAGGATATAAACATCCAGGAACAGTTGGAAGCTAGACAACGCCAACGCAGAAATCTTCCCTAGTTTCCCTTGCTAAAGGTTGACATTTCTCTCTTCTCTATCCTTTACTTACATTTGGATGCCTAGACACTGTACTTCTAAGCCTTAAGTACAGACTCTGTAACAACACCTCTAACATCTTCAGCTCTTTCTCCCATTGAGTGACAAATTCTCATGAATTCTCCTCTTTTTCTGTTGGGGTAGACATCACTGTCTGTTCTTTCTCCTCTTTGATAGTCTCTACTGGATCTCCTTCTATTGCTTCTCCTGCAACACATTCTCTAGCCCTAATTGGGCTACTTGGTAGGAATATCTCAATTCCTCCAATGATCAAAATACTCCTCTGATCCACCTCCACCATCTCTCCTTGTTGATATGAACTCTCAGCTGAGTTCATGAGACTTTAAAATAGTCTCCTCTCACTTCCCTTGCCCGCCTGGCAACTTGGGATTTTTCTTCTGCTCTCCTGGAATTCTATGAGATCCTCTAATGATCCCATCTCATTTCCCACCTGAAAATCTGAACTTTCATTACTGCTCCTCTAGTAGTATATGAGACCTCCCACTGATCTTTTTCCATTGCCCACCTGGCAACTTGAAAGTCCAATTATGCCCTCTTGGCAGTTTATGAAATTCTCTGTTAATCTCATATCATTGCCCACCTGGCAATCTGATAGCTCACTGTTTCCCTTCTGACAATCTTTGAGATCATCCACTGATCTCTTATCCTCATCATCACTGAGACTCTTCCCAGTTTCTAGCCCATAGATGTGAACCACTTCATCCTCTATGTCACTAAGGTTTTTAGCATGCCTCAACCACCTTTTCAACATTTGTTGATGCCTTCTGGACATCAACTTCTGGACGGGCCATTTTACTTTCCTCTTCAAAGGCCATTCCTATGTACAGTGTACCTTTGCATCCTACTGCATCTTCAATGCTAGCCTCTCCATCTTTTCTCTTATTTATGTGAGCTCTTTATCTATATCAACTTTATTTTTTTGTTGGTGGTCCTTGCCCTGACCACCCATATGGCCTTCAGTAGCCATTTTCCACCCTCTATTTTCAGTTCGTCTAGATTTCTACCATTTACTACACACCTTGATAGAAATCACACATAGAGCATCAATACTATGTCTCCTTCTCACCTACTGTCTACAGGCAAACTTTAGCTTCTAATATCATTCAATGTTATCATATTATCTTCTTCACTTCCTCGCTTCTTTGCATGTTGTCTGTAAGCAAAATATCATCTCTGATACCACTTGGTGCAGACCCCCCTTCTCTCCAAGGGCTGTGTGATCTCCCGGTCTAGGATCATTCACAATACTGAGCTTGAACAACTCTTCAATTCCATGTTGGAACCTCCAAGAAATAATCCACAGGTCTTTGTGAAAATCCACCCATGTGAACAAGCACCAGGCGTAAGCCTCCTCCACGTGAACACTAGCTGTGACCACACACTTAACCAAAAGGCGCTTCGTAACCTCGGACCTCAGGTATTCTGCTGTGAGTCGCCCCGACTTTCCCAACTTTTGAACTCTCGAACTAGCGTCTAGGAAGTGCTAGCTCTTATACTTTAGCCTTCATCAACGTGACCTTTGGCTAGAACCTGGGGCTCAAACTTCTGAGCGCTTCGCCCTCGCGTCATTGGAATATACCTCACCTCCCTTTACTCAAAATCTAAACTTCCAAACTCCGCCTTAGATCAATGGTCCTTATCTCTCCCGCAACCAACTGTCGAGATCCCCTTCACAAATCTGGACTTCGCGTCTCCGGATTTCGAAATTCAGGACTTTGTGTCTCGGGATTTCGCGTTTCGGCTATCGAAAGACCGCTTGTCTCCCCTTCTTCTGATACCCAAACTTGCGAGTTCGTTGGGACTTTGCTTGCATTGGATCTATGGTCCACGACCTTCCACGGTCCAACGACCGTGATCGAATCGCAATTTTTCTCTTCGCGAGTTCTCACTTCTCCCTTTGCAAATCTTCCACTTTGAAAATCAGTGAAGCGTTGACCTTTCGCCGCTTGTCCTCTCTCGAAGAACGGTTACGATCACCTCGTGATTTCTCACTTCGCAAGTTTCACCCTTCGCCTTGCAAATCTTCTGATTTGCGAAATTCTAAAGGATCCTCGTGATTAACCAGTGAGCTACTTCTCCGAGATATAACAGCCCGAAATGCTTCAGCTCCTCCTAGATGGATCTTAACCCTTGATCTTCCTTCGGTTGCTTCGAATCTTTGCGCTCCACCTTTGAATGCTCCAACTCTTCAAGACTTAGAAAATTTTCTAAGTGTTTCCTCTCGAAGCTTAGAACCACTACTCCTCCTGAGCTTTGGTTTCGCTTTCTTCCCGAACTTGGAATATTTCAAGCATTTCAAAGGCTATGGCCTTCGAACTTTCTCCTGCGAGCCAAGTAACTTTGGGTCTCGTCTGTGTTTCTTAAAGCAATGTCCCTCCTGAGCTTTCCTCAATGAAATTTGACCTTGGACCTTCTGCATCTTTCAAAGGAATTCTTGGTGCTCGCCTGGCACGTTCTGCGCTCAACCTTCTGGGCTTAGAAACCTGACACAAGTTCTTTGTGTGCTCACTCCCTGCACTCGAATAACCTTCAGATGGTTGTCTTTCAACACTTCATCTGAGTGTTGGCCTGGTGCACCCCTTGCACAGGTCTTTCTCCAGAGTATTCAGCAACTCTGTAAATGTTTTCTCCTCCAACACTTCTTCTTCTTATAGAACTCGAAACAAAGTCTTCTTTGATCATGGTTGTACCGGGTCGCTACCCTCCTGGCAGAGCTCTACAGAATCCTCAGCAATTATGTTTTTTTTTGTGCCTTCCTTTGCACAGTCTCTCCTTCAGAGTGTTGAGTCAATATGAGGCTCCTCCCTTGAATTTATGATTCCTTTGTTGTCTCTCCCTACAGATGAAATCAAACACATACATTTACAGCATAAACTCATGAACATGCACAAATATCATTCGAATGCATAAATACATAAACATACGTAGACAACTCATATGCAGGAAAAACTGTTTTCTCTTGTATTAATATAAATGTTTGTTTACAACTATGTACAGAAGCTCTGATTGTAACAAAGTCTGAGCTCCTCTCTACCCCCTATCTCTTCTCTAATCTAATCTCATCTAAAAAAAATATAGATACAAAGATCTCTCTTTATTTTTACAAAATAGGGCTCTACCGAACTTATCCTCTCCACTGCCTTAGTGCTATCATCGTTTCGTTAAGACACCTTAACCTATGACTNGGTCGCTACCCTCCTGGCAGAGCTCTACAGAATCCTCAGCAATTATGTTTTTTTTTGTGCCTTCCTTTGCACAGTCTCTCCTTCAGAGTGTTGAGTCAATATGAGGCTCCTCCCTTGAATTTATGATTCCTTTGTTGTCTCTCCCTACAGATGAAATCAAACACATACATTTACAGCATAAACTCATGAACATGCACAAATATCATTCGAATGCATAAATACATAAACATACGTAGACAACTCATATGCAGGAAAAACTGTTTTCTCTTGTATTAATATAAATGTTTGTTTACAACTATGTACAGAAGCTCTGATTGTAACAAAGTCTGAGCTCCTCTCTACCCCCTATCTCTTCTCTAATCTAATCTCATCTAAAAAAAATATAGATACAAAGATCTCTCTTTATTTTTACAAAATAGGGCTCTACCGAACTTATCCTCTCCACTGCCTTAGTGCTATCATCGTTTCGTTAAGACACCTTAACCTATGACTTATTACATTGAACAAAGATCCAGACCTAACACGGATCTAGACCTGCTTATAGTCGATCATTTCAATGAACCGATCCACACTTGTCCAAGGGCATGGCTTTAGCGTTTTATCAATCTTACACATAATTTTACAGATTTTTATAATTCAAATTTTGAAAATTAGAGGGTCGGTGCCTCTCCTTATCTCCAAATGCATGCTGATGTATTGTTTTTTTTACGCATCCGTCGAGGTGGAAAGATTCTCTTGCATCAAGAGAACAGATGGAAGACTTCCCAGGAGGCAGGTTTGCAGGACTTGAACCTCACTAGGATAGCAGAACCATGCAGAATGGGACTTCGCCCTAGAGAAGCTATATGACCGTTGGAGGCACCCCGCCCGTTAGAACAACACTCTGGAATAGCTAGAAAATGCATTTATGAGCTTTTGGACATTGAGACCACACCATAATGGATAGATTCACATTGATGGAAGCAGTCCTTCCCATTGGAAGAATCTGTTACAACGCTCGTTTATTTAACCCGATAGATGCTGCGTCAGGACCACTTTTTGCCACGCGTGATTAACTAAGCCAAGAAGAGAATTTATTGTGCATCGAACTGTGTTATTAGAAGCTAGACATCGTCATCCATTTGTCTACCCCGCCTGTCCATTCGCTTACCCCGACCCATCTGTTTAAAAGTGATAATGTCGAGCGAACGCACTGAGTTAGAGAAGTCCGTCGAGGAGGTTCTTAACAAGTTTATGGCTGATAGAGCTATGTCTGAAGATGTCCAAGCATCGTCGACCAGGGGCCTGCAAGATTCCCCTTTGACTAGACGACGTTCGGGCCATGCCAACCCCGCGACCAAGCTATGAAGTAAGCATCGCAGTGATCCGGCTAACGCGAAGCAGATCTCGTCGATATTACCAGACTATATTCCACCGTTGGTTGGCACGGTTAACCGTGACATCATTCCACGAGACTATGAGTACACTCTAATCACCTCGTACATTCTGAAGGGAATACACATAGTCGGGACCCAGTTGGGACAGATATTGTTATTAAAGAACAACAGCTTCAACCTTGGAGATCAAAAGAACTATGCTATGCTCACATCCCACAGATACCCGATGAAGTCAACTAGGAAGAAGCCTCACATTATCTCCCAGCCATGGATTAAGGAGCTGGCACAGTCCACTGTGCTCAATGTGATGAAGATTCCCCATTTTGGTCGCCACTAAGAAGTTAACGCTTGCATTAAACTCCTCTTGTCGTGCTACTGTGGTGGATACCTGTGGCTCAACTGTGGATTACTGTGGATCCGGCGCTGATCCACTTGATTACAAGATTAAGCATGAAGGGACCTGACCCTCATAAATTTTACCCAGGGAAGGCCTAAAACTTCTCCTTGGCATATCGCATCAAGGAAGCATATGGAAAAATTGAAAAAGGAAAGCGAGGCTACAAGGTAGCCTCTATCCAGGATGGTGTAGTGCACCTCGCTTTCCAACTCATAGCTGGCAAGATCGTAAGAAATATTTTCCCCACATAGGTCACCGGGTTCATGGTGGACCTCGCAGGAAAATGTGTGGAGGGCATGAAAATGAATTGGGTGAGATACCTCGTCAATGAACTGGAAAAAGACTATCGCGAAGCTCAGGATCAGGGATATGAGTTCCACTTCAGCTGGTTTCTCGTGTTGATCGCATTTGTCGCTTGGCAAATGCCTGAAGGAGCCACCTTCCCAGAGATCAAACCATTGGATCCGTTGGTCACTAGGTTCTCTACCTTGTGGTAAACCAACGACATGTCGAAGCAATGGCAGTTAAACACTATGTTCCATGCCTATTATCAGCAACTGAAGGTTTCCATTGAAGCATTTTCGTGCATGACACCGCGCACCCTGCACTAGTACAGACCACTAGATAAGTTCAACGCAGATCGACATTTTATCTATATCAATGTGCGCAGAGATGAGAGAAAGGAAGATTTAAAGTCATATTACAAATTGACCAATGAGGACATGGATCAGAACACCAGGAATGGTCGGAGGAGTTCCTTGTACTAGTCGATGATGTAGAACTCTCTGACACTGACATCATAGGCAGATCCTTGGTCACCCAGGTCGAGTATGATGGACAGTCCAGCAAGACGAAGAAGAAGAAGAAGAAGGAAGATGTCCGGAACATAGAGATCGATGAGGAGGACAACGCCTCTGAAGAAAATGGATCTGGCTCGCCCGCAAGAGGAGGAGGAGGGGAAGACCAAGCAGATGGACAGGGAGGAGGGGGTGAAGGAGAAAATAAAGGAGAAGGCGAAGCTACACCATCGAAAGATCCCCCTACTAAAACACCGCAAAAGAGGAAGATCGCGCCGCAAAAACATTCAGTAAGAAAGAATATGTGTGCTAGCAAGCCCCAGTTAGAGGCCACGCTCACGGAGGACGACATCAGCTTGGTCCGCGGAGCCATGGAGGATGCTTCAGAGGATATCTTGCAGAGATATGGAGTGAAGCAAGAGGAGTTGTATGGAAGGGTTGAGAAGGAACTGAAGGAAATACAACAATCTATTCAATTGATCTGCGTAGTACCTACTGCGCCCACCTCACCACAGAATACAGAATTGGGGGATGAACCAACCCAATTAAGAAGACTAGCAGATGCGATAGAGGCTCGACTTTATAAGGTCCAAGAAGAGAAGGAGAAGGCTACAGAAGCCTTGAAATAAGAGAAAGAGGAAGTCTTAGAGCAATTACGCATAGCGCGGTACTGTGTAACTGCCTATGAAAATGAAAAAGACGAGTTTCAGGCGATGGTCCAGGAGGAAAAAGTACAACTACAGAAAGAAAAGGAGCAGTTGCTTGCAGAACGGGCCATGGTTAAGGAAGTTGTGAGTAAATAATGTCACTCTGTGTAAGGTTTGGCACAAGAGGAATAGGAGTCGGTCGAGGCTCAAGTGGCGAAGCTTGCTGAGACCATCCAACAAATTCAAGCGAGGATAACAGAGTTGGAGGTCCAAGCAATACCAAGCACCTTGCAAGAAGTGCGTGACCAGAGAAAGGAAGCCACCAAGAATGTAGTAATAAGGATAAGGGCCCTCACCTCAGAGTGAAAACAACTGAGTGATAGAAGTGCGCAGACTTATGAACGCCTCGCAGAAGATCTAGAGCTTAGGAAGTTGGAATCGCAGTTAGAGGAGGCACAGCAGCAAGCATTCATTATGCAGGCACAGATGAAGCTCCTCGCCCCAGTTGAGAGAATGAAGAGATCTCAAGAACAACGTGCAGTCCAGCAACAGATTACTGCCATCTAGGGAAGAGTAATGGAAGTCACACAAACGTTGCAACCTGTTTTGGATGAAGCCTACAAGGTGTTTGAAGAAATGGAAGGTCAAGGCTCGCAACTGGACCAGGTGGTTGCAACAATCGAACAATGCCTAGAAGGGATTGTTACAACACAGACAATCCAGGAGCTCACTGAGCAGGAGGCTCAAGTGAAGCAGCAAATCGAGGCATCTCGAGTGAAGCTTGAGGCCTTCGAAGTGACATTGCCCAGGCTTGAGTGACTCGGGACGAGTCACAGGTGAGTGTTGGGGGGCTGTTGGCCCTCGACCAAGTTTTGAGAAAACCTTGGTCGGGTTTGGACGAACTTTTGGACTTCAAAAAGTTGGTCGAAGATGGAGTGCCATGGCGAAGCTGAGATCATGGATCTCACTGGTTTTGTGGGCTATGTGAACGCAACAAGGGGTTCATTAGGGTTTTTGTAATGGGTTATGGGATGTTGGCCCATGGGTTTACCCATGTTTAGGCCTTTTTGTAAGGAAATGTAAAAGTATAAATAGATAAGAATGTATGGTAGAAATAGATAGAGACACGAAGTCTTGGTAGCTAAGTAAAAGTAGTTTTGGGTTGCTTAGTGCAATAGGATGTATACCTAAGGCTCTGTGCTTGAGAGAGAAGTTGGCTTTGTGCCTAGACCTAGTTTTGGAAGGAGGATCTGGTGCTCAATGCGCAAATCTCATGTCCTATGCGAAGCTTGTATCTGTGGCTTAGTGCACATGAGTGGATGAATGTAAGATTCAAAAGATTAATAAAGAAGACGAAGCAATTGGTGGACGTAGCCCCCCACTGGGGTGAACCACGTAGATCTTGTGTCTTTGATGTGCTTTGTTCTATGTTGTGTTTGTCATTTATCTGCTTAGTGCTTTTATTATTATGTATAATGGATAGATCTGATGTTGCTTAGTGCTTTACTTGTGATTTATGAATGAATGCTATATCTAAGATTTTGTTATATGTTAAGTGGTTGAAGTACTTAATCTTTACTGTTACTGTGCCGATCTATCTTAGGGTTTTGTTTTGCGATGTTAATGAAGCTAATGGGTTAACAAATATCATCTTGTAGTGTTAATATAATACTCTGTGAAGTGTTGTTATCACAGATCTGTGTCCTAGCATGGTTACATACACTTGAGTCATGTAACCCCCCCTGCCTCTATGAAGCAGGAGCATCGCCAACGTCAAGCGAGCATGGGGCAAACGCAATACATTTTAGACACATGATAAATTGTTTAAAAACTTTTGAAGATAGATGCGCCAAACGTAAATGTAACAGTCAAGGAGAGGCATACTTATAGATTGTAATCATACCTTGAGCGACCCGCTCTCGTCTGAAGGACTAAGAAGGCATTTATGTTAGTAGGTAGCTTTGAATTCTCTAATTAGACAGTTTTAGGAGCAGAGGGAAAACGGATATAGACACCCTCATTGTATGATTGTAAGATAGAGGTGAAGAACAATTCCAAGAGAAGAGCATACAGAGCTGGAAAAGAGAAACTGTGATTGAAAAACACTCATGTACAGATTAAGTTAATAGCAGAAGTCTTAATTCAGATTCATGGCATTGTAGTTGTTTCTTGTATGTGTAAGTTGAATGGTATGTTCATAATTTTACTCTTTCTGTTATACATTTGCTTTCTATGTTGTGTATGGATGATTTCTTGTTAAATGTTTGAAGTCTGAGAGAGAAAGAGTTAGGAAATGAGTTTCAATTGTTTCTCTATTTGAGCGAGGGTTCCTGCAAGGAGTGCAGTTGAATTGTCCGCAAGGAGTGCGTTGACAAAAGGGTTCAGAGGTCTTATCTCTGAAGGCTCAGATAAGTTAGCTCTTGTTCTCATTTCCTCAAAGGTGCAGTTAGGCACAGGAGTCGTGCAATGTGTGCACAGACCAAGCTTGAATCCAGGGTTTGAAACCCGAGAAACTATTGAAGGACTGCTGCTGCAAGGAGTGCTCGGGGTCGAAGGTGTTCAACACCGGAATGCTTGAAGGTTGGCCACAAGGAGTGCGTGCAGGAGTTTCTTGAAAGACTCGAAGTCATGGAAACCCTCAGAGGGATTCGAACCTGCGAAGTCGTCGAAGGGAAGAGACGAATGGTCAAAATTCTTTGTAGAGAATTAGCGAAATCCCGCCAGCCGTCTGATCTGATAAAGAAGCAAGGAGGTTAAGTTTGTTTCCAGAGTTTCAAGCTCGGGAGATTGTGAGTCGTTGGATCCTCACCTAGTTACCCGTCAGTCGTAGGATCTGACAAGAGTTGCACGAGGGTTAAACTCTCGCAGGCAGAGTGAAGGTTTCGAAAGACGTCGGGATATCGGAACTTCGGAATTCGGGATATTGGAAGTCTAGAGGACAGGAGATCGGGTCACTTCATAGTGAAAGCCCCGATCTTGATCTAGACCGTCCATCTGTTGGGACACGTGGTGGAGATCAAACACTCGTCGGTATTTCGGCTACCGTGGTTTTAAGTTGACAGAGAAACTGCAACATCTGGGAATCGCAAGTCGTGAAATCCCGAGACTGAATCAGGATCGTCCGTCAGTTGAGACAGGTGGCGACAATCAAGAGCCCGTCGGCACTTTTCATGTCGGATTTTCGGGGTTCAGAAGGACAGGAGGACATCGGCAGTTGACTTCACGAAATCGTGAATGATCGAGGATTGTCCATCGGTTGGGACAGGTGGTGGAGATCGAAAGTCATCGACATTTTGGGATTCGACGTTTCGCGAATCTTGAAGATAGGAAGCACACACATTTCAGAACTGCGAAGTCCGAAACCTCGATAAGGTGGAAAGATCCAGTGTGGGACCGACTGACGTCATTTCAGCATATAGGAGGTCGGGAATCGGAACTTCAGGAGTTCCAAGGGAAAGAACCCATAAGCATTTTAGTTCCCGAAAACCGTGAAGAAACGAAGACCGTCCATCTCTAGGGAACGCATGGCAACAATCTAGGTCTTCGAAGGAAAATCCCGAAAGGGAAACCATTTCGGGAAATCGGGATTCAGAGGATCGGGAATCCTGAGGACAAAGGGTCCATGCATTTCGGCATTTGAAAGTCCGAAATCGCGAAAGACTTAGGACTGCGATCATATGGAATAGTGGTTACATGGACCAAAAGGTAGCCACGGGGACTAACCACTGTTGAAGTCATTTCGGCATTTCGGGATATCGGAGATCGAGGGATCGAGAAGGCTGAGGTTCTCAACAACGGGAATCGTGAAACCCCGAAACCTGAATTTTCGGTCGGGAAGAAACCACGTATGCGCAGAGGTCGTGGCAGAGGAAAAGGAAGGACCTGTGAATAGGATTTTAACAGAGATTCTGGTGAGGAATCGAAAAGGCCACTTCGGCTCGAAGGTGAAGTTAGAATGATCCGTTAAGACCAGGAGGTTAGCGCAGAGGCTTTGTCGAGGCAGAGGTGACGTCTCGGAATGCCCCCCTTACTCCCTCGCTTGAAAATTTTCATGGGATCCTGTCCATGAGCTCTTGCACGGTCTGTCCATGCTTTTGAATCTCTGCTTCATTCTCCCAGCTGGCATCTTCAACTGGATGTCCTTTCCACTTGATCAAGTATTCAAAGTATTTTCTTCTTTTGGTCTTCTTGCTAATTCTTTTGTCTAGTATGCTTTCCATCTGTGGCTTCTCTGCAACAGGCATCTGCTTTGTCCATTGGATCTCTGGTTGTTCATCACTTGTTCCTGCTTCCTCAATTTTGTATGGGTACAAGTCTGAGACATTGAATATCGGAGAAATTCCAATCCCATCGGGTAATTCAATTTCATAAGCATTTGCCCCAAATTTCTTCAAGACCTTACATGGTCCGATCTTCTTCATCTTCAGTTTGTTATATGTCCCCTTTGGGAACCTTTCCTTTCTCAGATGTGCCAGAATCAAATCACCAACCTCAAATTGAAGTTGTCTCATGTGTTGATCTACTCTTCGCGTATACTCCTGGCTCGAGTTCTGTAAACGCTCCTTCACCTGGTTGTGAAGTTCTTTCATCGCCTCTGCGAAATATTTTGCACTAGCGCTCCTAGTTGCAATCTGTTCTGAATCCCTCAGCTCAGAAATTCCTCTCGGCTGCATGCCATAAACAATTTGAAATGGACTTTGTCCTGTGCTTCTATTAACTGAGTCATTATAAGCAAACTTTGCTTGTGGTAATATGTTGTCCCATTGGTTGTGGTGTTCTGTCACCAAGCTCCTCAGCAAGTCTCCTAAACTCCTGTTTACCACTTCTGTCTGTCCATCCGTTTGAGGATGATAAGTTGAATTGAACGACAAGTTAGTTCCCAGCTTCTTCCATAAGGTCCTCCAAAAGTGTCCTACGAATTTAGTGTCTCGATCCGAAACTATGCTCCTTGGTAAGCCGTGAAGTCGAATGACTTCTTTGAAAAACAAATTCACAACGTGAGTTGCGTCACTGGTTTTCTGACATGGAATAAAGTGTGCCATTTTGGAAAATCTATCCACCACCACAAAGATTGAGTCAAACCCTCTTTGTGTTCTTGGCAACCCCAATATGAAATCCATGCTGACTGCATCCCACGGCCTCTCAGGTATTGGCAATGGTTGATAAAATCCTGCATTCTGTCTCTTTCCATTCAAATGCTGGCAAATTCTGCATCTTTCCACGAATCTCTTGACATCTGCTCGCATTCCCGGCCAAAAATACGACTCATTAAGTTTTGCGAATGTCTTGTCGTGACCAAAGTGCCTGGCCAATCCTCCATTGTGTTTCTCTTTCAGCAAATTCTCCCTCATGGAGCATTTTGGAATACAAAGTTGATTACCTTTAAACAACAATCCTTCCTGGATCATGTATTCTATCCATTGGCTTCTATCTCCGAGAATTGGATTCTCAGCTGCTTCATATGCCTCCTTCAAATCTGGATCATCTATGTACATGTTCCTGAGATCATCAAAATCCAGTGTTTTAACTCTGAACTCCTGCAACAGCAAACATTTTCTGCTCAAAGCATCATCAACCTTGTTAGCAGTTCCATAAATATGTTTAATTACAAAGGTAAAGTTCTGCATGTATTCAACCCATTTTACATGTCTTTGATTCAACTTTTCTTGTTGAGTCACAAACTGCAGTGCATGCTTGTCACTGTATAAGACAAACTCCTTCGGGATCAAGTAATGTCTCCATTTCTTTAATGCCTGAATAATAGCATAAAACTCCTTGTCATACGTGGAGTATTTCACCTTCGCTTCATTCAGCTTCTCGCTGAAGTATGCTATCGGTCTGTCTTCTTGACTCAAGACTGCCCCTATTGCAAATCCACTTGCATCGCATTTCACTTGAAATGTCTTTTGGAAATCAGGCAACACCAGAATTGGTTGTTCCATGATTTTCCTCTGCAACAAATTAAAACTCTTCTCAACCTCTTCTATCCAGTGAAAAGATTTGTGTCTTTTCTTCACTGTGTCCATCATCGGTGCACTAATTCCACTGAAATTCCTGATGAACTTCCAGTAGAAACTAGCCAATCCGTGAAAACTTGTCACCTCAAATATGCTCTTCGGTGATGGCCAATCCTTGATCACTTCCACTTTATCTAGATCCATCCTCAGTTTATCTGCAGAAATAACAAAGCCCAAATAGATGAGTTCTATCTTCATGAATGAGGATTTCTTCATTTTTATCAGTAGCTTCTCTTGTTGTAATCTCTTCATCACTCTAGCTAAGTGTTTTAGATATTCTGCCTATGTTTTACTGAAGATCAGTATATCATCCAGATACACAATGACAAATTTTCCGATGAATTCCTTCAAGACTTCGTTCATTAACCTCATGAAGATACTTGGCATGTTCATTAAACCAAACAGCATAACAAGCCATTAATACAACCCTTCGTTAGTCTTGAAGGTTGTTTTCCATTCATCACCTTCCCTCATACGAATCTGGTGATATCCACTTTTTAAATCAATCTTCGGAAAAAAATTTGCTCCACTTAAGCAATCCATCAGATCATCCATCCTTGGCAATGGAAATCTGTACCTGATGGTTATCTTGTTGATTTCCCTTGAATCAGTACACATCCTCCAGCCTCCATCTTTCTTTGGACCGAGTACTGTCGCAACAGCACATGGATTCAAGCTTTCTCTAACCAACCCTTTGTCCAACAAATCCTGGACTTATCTTTTGACTTCTTCATTCTCCTGCGGCGTTAATCTGTACGTTGCTTTGTTTGGTAAACTGGCTCCAGGTATGAGATCAATATGATGACTCACACTTCTGATTGGTGGCAACGAACGAGGTAGTTCGTCCACTACTATGTCAGCGAACTCTTCCAGCAGTTCCTGAACCTCTTCTGGTAGATCATCTACCCTTGTGTTGGTTAAAACAATTCTAGGCTTCCTGACCACAATGAATTGTGGACCCTCCTTCTTCTTGACCTCGGTAAGAAGTTCATTCCCGCTCATGAGAAGTAAAGTGTTACTTACTTCAGGTTTCACTTCCTTATCTTTGATTGGAAGCAACATGTGAGTTATCCCATTCTTCTCTAGGGTGTATGTGTTCATCCTCCCATCATGAATCACATTTCTGTCATATTGCCACGGTCTACCCAGCAATAGATGACAAACATCCATGGGAATAACATCACAGAGTATCTTATCATTATATCCTCCTATCTTAAATTCAACTAAACATTGTTTAGTGACATTTACCTGATGTCCTTTTTGTAGCCATGAAACTCTATATGGACTTGGATGTTCAGTCGTCTCCAGCTCCAGCTTTTCTACCATCTCCGTTGAAACGAGATTATCTGTGCTACCACTATCCACAATGACCTTGCATACCATGTCCTTGGTTTTGCAAGCAGTATGAAAAAGTTTGTTTCTTTGGACTGAACTCTCCACCTCCTTCTCTGCTGTTAAGAGAACTTTTCACATCATCAACGATCTTCTGCCTTCAGCATCCTCTGCCTCAACATCCCGCCTCTATGCTTCAGAAATGTGAGTCTCACGACCTTCTTTCTTCTTATCTGGACATTCATAAGATTTGTGTCCATTTTTTCCACACGTGAAGCACTTTATTACTCCACCTCTTCCTCTTCCTCTACCTCTAGTACGAGGAAAAATATTATTATCAGCATGATCTCCTCTTTGTTCGGTATGCTTCCCTCTCTGTTCATCATATTTCCCCCGCTGCGAGGTTCCACCTATTTCAGTTCGAGTCTGAGGTTTCTTCCAGTCCTCCTTGGGTTTCTGATTTTTATCTTGGACAACTGATTTTCCATTGGCTTGACTTCTGCCTCGGCCTCTTTGACCCTGCTTTCGGCTCAGCTTCTCTTCAGCCTTTAGAGCCATCTGATAAGCATCTTCCACCGTTTGGATGGTTACCATGCTCATCTCATCCTGAATGTCGTATCTCAGGCCATTCATGTACCTAGCAACCTTTTCATCATCGCTTTCTCGATGACCTGCCCTGATGTTCAGCCTGTAGAATTCTTCAGTATATTCCTTCACTGTCATCAGCTTCTATCTCAAATTTTGCATTCTTCGAAACATAGTAATATGGTAATCTTTGGGGATGAATTTTGCCTTCATCTTCGCGATCATCCTATCCCAACTCTTGATTTTCTACTTGCCTTTGCAGCGTCTATCAGCTTGTAGTCATCCCACCACAATGCTGCATGTCCTTTCAACCTTTTGACGGCATGTCTGACCTTCTTATCTTCCTCAACATCTTCATAGTCGAAATAAGTGTCCAGAGCTCTAATCTGGTCTAGAAGCTCTTCAGCATCTAGGTTTCCTTCATAAACTAGGATGTCCATTTTTTCCCTGGCACCCATCCTTGCGACAGCTCTAATCAAGAGTTCATTTGCGACATCTTCCATTGAAACTTCTTCTTCCTCATGTTCAATTTCATTTTCACTTTCAGAATCACTAAGATCCCCAACACCGACTGTGCGCCTCTGTGTTGTCTCCATGTCCTCAAGTCTGGCGCCTAAATCACGCATTTCTCTAGCCATGGCTGGGTCAGGCATCTGCCTACCTCTTCTTCTTGGTATTTCCCTTTCCTCTGGCGAATCGGGTGTTTGCATGTCCCTTCTTCTTGGCAGCATGGTGAATCTTCCTTTTCCTTGCTACAGAAAGCAAAGAACCCTTTCTGTGCTCTGATACCAAACCTGACGCAGACGTCACCTCTACCTCGGCAAAGCCTCTGTGTTGACCTCCTGGTCTTAATGGATCTTTCTAACTTCACCTTCGAGCCAAAGTGGCTTTTTCGATTCCTCACCAGAATCTCTATTAAAATCCTATTCATAGGTCCTTCCTTTTCCTCTACCACGACCTCTGTGCATACCTGGTTTCTTCCCGACTGAAAATTTGGGTTTTGGGGTTTCGCGATTCCCATTGTCGAGAACCTCAGCCTTCTCGATCAACCAATCTCCGATATCCCGAAATGCCGAAACGGCTTCAACAGCGGTTAGTCCTCGTGGCTACCTTTTGGTCCATGTGACCACTATTCCATATGATCACAGTCCTAAGTCTTTCACGATTTCGGACTTTCGAATGCTGAAACGCATGGACCCTTTGTCCTCAGGATTCTCGATCCTCTGAATCATGATTTCCCGAAATGGTTTCCCTTTCGGGATTTTCCTTCGAAGACCTAGATTGTTTCCACGCGTCCCCTAGAGATGGACGGTCTTCGTTTCTTCGCGGTTTTCGGGAATTAAAATGCTTATGGGTTCTTTCCCTCAGAACTCCCGAAGTTCCGATTCCTGACCTCCTATATGCTGAAATGATGTCAGTTCGGCCCCACACCGGAGCTTTCCACCTTATCGAGGTTTCGGACTTCGCAGTTCCGAAATGTGTGTGCTTCCTGTCTTCAGGATTTGTGAAACGCCGAATCCCTAAATGCCGATGACTTCCGATCTCCACCATGTGTCCCAACCGATGGACGGTCCTCAATCATTCGCGATTTCACGAAGTCAACTGTCGATGTCCTCCTGTCCTTCTGAACCCCGAAAATCCGACATGCAAAGTGCCAACGGGCTCTTGATTGTCGCCACCTGTCTCAACTGATGGACGGTCCTGATTCAGTCTCGGGATTTCGCGACTTGCGATTCCCCAATGTCGCAGTTTCTCTGTCAACTTAAAACCTCAGTTGCTGAAATATCGACGGGTGTTTGATCTCCGCCATGTGTCCCAACAGATGGACAGTCCAGATCAAGATCGGGGTTTTCACTATGAAGTGACCCATTCTCCTGTCTTCTAGACTTCCGATATCTCGAATTCTGAAGTTTCGATATCCCGACGTCTGTCAGAACCTTCACTCTGCCTGCGAGAGTTTAACCCTCGTGCAACTCCTGACAGATCCTACGGCTGACGAGTAACTAGGTGAGGATCCAACGGCTCACAATCTCTTGAGCTTGAAACTCTGGAAACAACCGTAACCTCCTTGCTTCTTTATCAGATCGGATGGCTAGCGGGATTTCGCTAATTCTCTACGAAGAATTTTGACCATTCGTCTCTTCCCTTCGACGACTTCGCAGGTTCGAATCCCTCTGAGGGTTTCCATGACTTCGAGTCTTTCAAGAAACTCCTGCACGCACTCCTTGCGGCCAACCTTCAAGCATTTCGGTGTTGAACACCTTCGACCCCGCGCACTCCTTGCAGCAACAGTCCTTCAATAGTTTCTCGGGTTTCAAACCCTAGATTCAAGCTTAGTATGTGCACACATTGCACGACTCCTGTGCCTAACTGCACCTTTGAGGAAATGAGAACAAGAGCTAACTTATCTGAGCCTTCAGAGATAAGACCTTTGAACCCTTTTGTCAATGCACTCCTTGCAGGAACCCTCGCTGAGATATAGAAACAATTGAAACTCATTTCCTAACTCTTTCTCTCTCAGACTTCAAACA
This sequence comes from Picea engelmannii, assembly GCA_009831015.1. Lineage (NCBI taxonomy): Eukaryota > Viridiplantae > Streptophyta > Pinopsida > Pinales > Pinaceae > Picea > Picea engelmannii. The sequence goes on along the minus strand of ML835783.1, from coordinate 50,436 downwards.
TTTAACAAGAAATCATCCATACACAGCATAGAAAGCAAATGTATAACATAAAGAGTAAAATTATGAACATACCATTCAGCTTACACATACAAGAAACAACTACAACGCCATGAATTTGAATTAAGACTTCTTCTATTAACTTAATCTCTGTACATGGGTGTTTTTCAATTACAGTTTCTCTGTTCCAGCTCTGTATGCTCTTCTCTTGGAATTGTTCTTCACCTCTATCTTACAATCATACAATGAGGGTGTCTATATATGTTTTCCCTCCACTCCTAAAACTGTCTAATCGGAGAATTCAAAGCTACCTACTAACATAAATGCCTTCTTAGTCCTTCAGACGAGAGCGGGTCGCTCAAGGTCTGATTACAATCTATAAGTACGCCTCTCCTTAACTGTTACATTTACGTTTGGTGCATCTATCTTCGAAAGTTTTTAAACAATTTATCATGTGTCTAAAATGTATTGCGTTTGCCCCATGCTCGCTTGACGTTGGTGATGCTCCTGCATCACTCTACCTCGGGTGAGACTTTGCTTGCTTCCCAGGTGTTACCGAAAGGGCTGGTAGTTAGGGTTTTGTTGGTGCGTTGTTGAAGTGTTGAACCCTAGCCCTGCCCTTGTGCCAACACATCCTTTCATGGATGGTCACCATATGTTCCCTATATATGGAACACTCATCATTGTAATAATATATCGATTATATCTCATATGAAGAAAAACAACATTTTTTCCTTAAGAGAGATAATTTTCCCTAGATCTAGTTGTTGGGCTTCCTCTTCCTGTATCTTTTTCTTTTCGAGTTTCCTTCCTCTTTTCTTTTCTTCTACTCTTGTTTTTTTCAAAGGTTTTAATGGAACAATTTTGATACCCGACCTCGATATATGCCCTTGACTTTGTGTGGAAGGGATTGTCTTGTTCTTGCTTTTCATTAGCTCCTTTTGAAGTAGTTGCAAGTCTTCTTCTGGCATATTTGTAAGGCACATTTCACCATATATTTCAATGAGCGGTGGTAAATCCACCTCTTGCACATCCATGTTTTCAGTCTAATCAAGTTCTTCCTCCTTTGAATTGGTTTTATCACCTCCCTTTGATCCATTTCTAGATCCTCACAGGGGTAAATTCATTTCCTTGGATCTTAGATTTTGTTTTCCTATTATATGAATCAATGAGTCATTTTTCCTTTGTTTAGTGTGCTCTTGTGTTGCCTTAGGTCAGGGATTTACCTCTTTAGATGCCCCCCTTGCACTCAACTCTTGATTATCTTAATATAAAGCTATTGATTGGAAATTATTGTTCATTTTGGGAGAAGTGGGAGTCACTTGGACCGCTTGCTTCTAGCTTGATTTTCTTTTGTTGGGGACTTTGACGAAACTGTCTCCATCTACATTTTCTTCTTGTTTCTTGGTATTTATAGTAGTATTAAGTGGAAAATTTCTAAACAAGTGTCCATGCTCATGACATTTCCTACACCTTAAGGGAATGTGTCCATAGTGTAAGGTCTGGTTCCACTACGAGTCTTGAAAGATGATACAAATATATTTAAGAAGGGCCCCAAACACATTCATATAGAAACAAACCCTAGAATATGTAGTATACTTTCCAGTCTTTGTGATTTTAGATGTTTTGACAATGTTTCCTAGTATTCCCTATTCTTGCTAAGGTTTCCTCATTAGATGGATCCAAACTAAAGATGTTGTGAAGTCCTCATTTTCCACAATGAACTTCTCTGTCCAAAATGTAGATGCGGGCTTTTGGAGTTAAATAAATATGGCCCATCTTTGGAGATGCATTCCCTATTCTCAATACTAGAGAAGATTGTTGTTAAAAATCCTTTGGATCCAAGTTTGAGGTATACCTACCCTTTCAGCTTCCAACGCGAGTTGATCTACCAGATTAAGGCTTTCTCTAAGGGACATATCCCGATGAACTTTCCTATCACCGCATGATCTTTCATGATTTGTATGTAGCTTTCTACCTTGAAGGAGGTGGCTTCACACTTGGATTTTCAATCGTTTTAGTCAGTATCCTCCCACTCGATTATTGTCTTGCCTGTTCAAATCCTTGTTGCGTTGAAAGGTGCTTTGTTGCACCGAAAGGCGTTTTGTACAGCCCAATATGAGGGAGATGTGCAATTCCTTCCATGCTCAACATGGACTTGACACGTGGTATTAAAAAAATATTAATAACAAAAAATATTTCAATGTCGTCATAAATAAAATATTTCAACATCCATCTTAACTAAAATAATTGTATATCAACTCTCTATATATAGCGAGAGATAAAGAGATAGAGTAATTGAAAGTAAAAAAAAATCATTAATAGGTGCTTTCTACTTCCCAAAATGAGGGAGATGTGTAATTCCCTCATACTTAATATTATGGAGTTGACATGTGGCATTTAAAAAAATATTAATAAGAAAAAAAAAAATCAATATGGGCCACAAACTATATATATATATATA